>JAMKPZ010005570.1:0-23295 GCA_024699675.1 Amphibolis antarctica | reverse complement strand
AGCTTTGCCCGCCACCTATTGTGATCCCTCTTTCGGTAGTCCTCCACGCCCTTGAAGAGTTCGACGAGATAGTGCTTGTCGAAGTCGAAAGACAAGCCCGTATCCGATTCCATTGAAGAAGTTGGCGACATCCTCGTTGCTCCCCAAGTTGCTCTCGATGACGCTCACGCGCTTGAGAAGTGCAACATCGGCGGCGGTGTCGATCAGGTTGTCCATGAGTACCACATAGCTGGTGAAGTAGTTCCCAACCTGGAGACAATGTTGCTCCAGCGCCAGCAAGTTCCGGAATTTGGACCGAGAGTTGTCTTCGATGTTGACCTGTGGGATGTGCATGGTGCCGCCTTCGAACGAGACGTCCAAATCGCACCCTGCGTTCTCCTTCCTCTTGAAATCTACGCCGGCGTCCTTGAGTTCCGTCGCCGTGGCGATGCACCTAGGATTCTTGCTATTATCTCCGGCTTTGCGGGCTTTGGAGGCGTACCAAGTGGGCATCTTCCAGATGATCACCAATTCTACGAACGAGACGATGACGTAGAGGAAAGCAATCGGGACCCAAGAGAGCAGTTGGATCAAAGTCTCCGGTGGGGGCCCGACACCTTTTTCTTGCTCTTTTTCGAGATCTTGCCGAAGACACAAGTATGACAGGTGAAGAAGATGGTAGATCTTGTGATCTTTGCACCAGTGCCTCGGTCCATGCTTGTATTTGTCCTTCTGATCCTTGTGAAGG
This sequence comes from Amphibolis antarctica, assembly GCA_024699675.1. NCBI lineage: Eukaryota > Viridiplantae > Streptophyta > Magnoliopsida > Alismatales > Cymodoceaceae > Amphibolis > Amphibolis antarctica. The sequence continues at coordinate 22,568 of JAMKPZ010005570.1, read as the reverse complement.
AAATTAAGTGCCAGATCTAACAAGGTTGTATTGTCGTTAGTAATGGTCTTTTTAAGAATGATGTCTAAGACTAAACATGGGATCTGGTTTTCCATTAAAAGCAAGTCGTGCTTTAGCTTCGGCGTTGTGTTGGCGTCGAGCAGCGGCCCAAGGTTCTGGCGCCCCTTACTGCGTTTCAGTAGGTATCCAACTATGAAACAACCATCGATCACCAGCAACTTCACGAACTCTTCCGACGTGAGGTTGATGCATTCGGAGTACTCCTGCCGCACCTCCTTCTCACGGTCAAAGATGGCAAGAGCGTAGTGTTTCACATCCTTCTGCTGGCTCCTGGCTAGCAAGTGACGCACGTACAAGAGCTTCAAATTCGACATCGATGCAACCTTCTTCTTCCGGTGGAACGGTCCGATGGGCATGAGTGTGGGTTCGTACGCCTCTTCGTCGCCCTTTCGGATGACCGACGGGACTTTCCATATGGTTGGTCGGGAAGTGACCATGCAATCCTCCGCTTCCTGAAGCTCCTTTTGCACTGCATCGGCCACCGTCTGTGCCACCACTTTTTCGATCTCCGTAGGTCGATTGGAAGGACCTGCCATTTTCTCGAGTCTGTGTTCGCCGCAAGGAGCCAGAGGAGGAGAGGTTGGTGGAGGAGGCACACAATTATCACAACATCCGGATAAGATCGATAGGTAGAGAGGTCCAGGGATGAAGCTTGACCGTCAACGGTTGAAGGTGAAATTACAAAACGACCCTTCAAAAAATCCAACTCAATCTTGAAAAATTTCTAACTCATGAAAAAATCACGTGAAAAGCAATATAAAAACAACAGGTGTGAATGCTAACAATCAATGAAAAATACCAATAATTAACCCACGCAAGAGGCAATATGGATGAATCACTTCTGACGGAGAAATGCAAAACAGATTTAAACAGATCAAATAAAGTTTTTTTATGTAGATTTAAAAAAATTCGTATCTTTGAAAAATATGAAAAATAATAAAAACTAATAAATTAAATTTCTTATCATTTTTTATATTTACCGAAAACACAAATTCTCCTTCATTGTAATATTGTGGTAAGTACCATAAATGTTTAATGATATGCAAGTAAATATTAATTTATAAATCACATACAGATAATTATTGAATTTTCTAGTGGTATCCAAGTAAAAAATCCAAGATATTTTGCGTATACTCTCATCTCACCTTCTTCTTGTTTGATCCTTAATTAAGAGGGAATTTGTGACTTTTAAAAATTAATAAAAAAAATTTTAATTTTTATTATTATTAAAATATTAAATATTTTATGAAACTATATATAGACCTTATAAAAATTTTAAAAAAATTATATTTAAATTTTAAAAAATTAAATTTTTTTAAATTTTTAACATTTTAATAATTTAATTTTTTTAATATTCCATTTTATTGATTTACAAAATACATAATCCCCAATAATTCTTGTGTATTAATTTATAAAAGAGAAAATTACCATTTGGTCGACAACTAGAGTTGTCAACTGGGTTGTGTTATGATTTGACTGTGTTGATCAACGGCACGACACAAATTCCAGTTTGAAATAGGCATGATCTGACCCAGTATAAGACTACGAGGTGGGTTGTGGGGGGGGAACGGTCGCTGGGTCATGGGAGGGGGGGGGGATCGGTCGTCGGGTCATGGGAGGTGGGGGGGATCGACCGTCGAGTCATTGGCTGGTGAGGTGAATGATCATGTGCGTGGGCGGGTGGGTTGGGGAACCATGCTTGGGCCGACAACTGGGTTGCGGTGCTAAGTCCTGGGAAGAAGAGGTGAAGAGAGAGGTGGGCTATTAGAGGCGGCGAGGGGGAAGGCTGTGCAAGTCGATGGGGGGAACGGTCGCCAGGTCGTGAGAGGGGAGGGCATGGGTCATCGGGTCGTGCAGTTAGTAGGGTAAACAGTCACGTGCGTGGAAGTGTGGTGAACAGGTTGTGCAGCCGGTGGGGGAGATGGGCTACTAGATCTTTGGGTTGGTCGCCAGGTCATTGGATTGATCATCGGATTATTTGTTAATTAAATAATAAATTAATTAAAAAACGTACCGATTAAAATTATACTGTTGATCAATATAAATAGTATTTTTTTTATATCACAGGTTATACCTAAGTTAACCTATCGACAGTATACACCAATACGATACGAATTATACACACAAAAATTAACACCTCTTTCGACGACACATTAAATTCTACTGACATCTTCATTCATGTCAACAGTGCCGTAGGGAATCAAATTTTCCACAAGCATGTGACGGTGAATTTTTCTTTCGATGAAATGGGGGAGTCACGGGGAAAACCACTGCATCCGACAAAAAAATAGATTTTTTTTAATATTAATTAATTTTAAATTAGAAGCTAACAATGTAGACTTTTTTAAAAAAAATTGTTTTATTTTAAAATTTTTTCTCTTAAAAAAACTGTTACGTATGTCATTTGTTATGTCGGGTGAAAATAAATAGCGTTATGTCGTCGTCAATATATTATTTATACATTTGTAAATTACGAGAAATTATAAAAAAATAAGAATAATTAGTTAAATTTTTAATTATTTTTCATATATTTTAAAAGTACAAATCTCCTTCTCAAAGTTACCTTAGACGCAATTACATTAGGTGTATTTGGAAAAAGTAAATATTAATTTATAAATCATATACAGATAATTATCGAATTTTCTAGTGGTATGGAAGTAAAAAAACCCAAGATATTTTACTTGTACTCTAATCGTTTCTCATCTCCTTCTTACCTGATCTTTAATTAAATTACGTTGAGCTTGCATTCTGTTGATAGGCATAAATTAATTCTTGTGTATTCATTTATAAAAGTGAAAGTTACCGTTCGTACCAAACGATCGACGACACATTAAATTTCACTGACATCTTATTTCTTGTCAAGAGTACCGCAGGGAATCAAATTTTCTTCTTATCTCAGGCACGTGACGGTGAATTTTTCTTTCGTTGAAATGGGAGTGAGACGTGTAAATCGTGTCGTGCTGACGTGGAATTTATCGATGGAATGATATTATTCGTGTTAAATCGTGTCACGTTAAACGTAAAAAAATCTGATTCGGATATGATTTACTAGAACAATTTAATTTTTTTCGTATCATTTTTGTATTATTTCGTGTCATGTTAGATTAACATGGTTTACATTAACAAATCACAAACAATACAAAAAATAAAGACATTCATAGATAAAGTGATAAACATTAATTTTTTATTAATTAAAAAAATTTACAAAAGATTTTAAAAAAAAGTTTACCGTGTTAAAAAAAATTGAAACATTACATCACATTTTAAAAATTTACAAAGTTAAAAAAATAAAAAATTACATAATATTTAAGTTAGAGAATTCTTCAACGTAATAATCTAATGGGTTTTATGCTCGATATCATGCAAGTTCTCACTTTTTTACATATATTAATGCTTCCGGTATGTTTCCTTTTAACTTGAATCTTTGATTGTCATACACGCTTCTGTTAATGTTAAAAACTTATTTACGTGTTATTGAAAACACTAAAATTATTAATAAATTTTTTTCCATTATAGATAAAAAAGGAAAAATTATCGATTGTTTTCTCCACATTAGGAAATTAATTCCATAAATGTTGATGATTAGAAGAGTTAAAAGTAATTAATTCATTTCTAGATATTATAAGATTATAATATATTCCTATTGATGGATAATCTTCATCATATTGGGAATCTTGTAAAAATCTTTGAGATGATGATGATGATGGGTGTAATGTTGTTGGTAGTGGAGAAGGTTCTATTGTTAATTATAATTTATATCTTCTAGCATATATGTCAAACATTAAGTTTAATTGTTCTTTTATCTTGTGAATATTTAATCCTAAATCTAGAATTTCAATCTAATATTTTAAATTTTTTTCTTTCATTCTATTTACTATTGGTGTGAAAAATGGATAATCCCCATATTTACTAAAAACACAAGAAATTTCATATAAATGATGTAATGCATAAATAAAAGTAGAATAATAAATACTTGATAATCTAACCGTTGCATTATAAAAGGGTTTTAAAAATTTAATAAAATATTTAGTAATTTTAAAATCATCTTCTGTTAATTGTTTACCATAATCTTCAAAATGATAGTTGTAAAATAATGTTATAGGTTCCTTATATGATAAATAATTTTCTAATATTAAATATAAAAAATTCCATTTATGTTAAACATTAAGAGAAATTTTTTTATGTGGCAAATCAAACGATTCACATATAGAAGTAAAGTCTACTTGTCACCTACCTGAATTTGTAATGAAAGTTATGGCTTCCCTGATATTTTCAATATAACATTTAATTTTTGTAATTCCTACTTGTATAATAAGTTTAATTATATGACATATACATCTTTGATGAAATAATTCAAAACCATTTGAGAGAACTATTATACTTTTAAACATTGGAATAATTGCAGTATTATTAGCAACATTATCAAATGTAATACTACCAACTTTATTTTTAATACCGTATAATTCAAAAATATCTATAATATTAGAAAAATATTTTTAGTAGTGTGTGGATATTGAATTTTCCTAAATCCTATTAATATTTTTTATAAATTCCAATTATTATCAATAAAATGAGCAATAACAGCAATATAACCATGTTTTGTTCTATTCTCTCAAATATCAGAAATGCATGTAATACAGGTTATAATTGTGCTCATAACATTAATAAGTTCTAATCTAAGCATATTAAAAAAATTAAGAGTATCTTATCTAGTAGTACTCTTAGATACATATTTATATTGTAGACAATAAACTTCTTTAATATATTCATCAAAATATTTATTATCATCAAAATTAATTGGTAGATTATTTACACAAATAAAATTAGCATATAATTCCCTAGCTCTTTGAGAATCATAACTCTACGAAGAAACATCATCCTCAGAAGTAAAAGAAAGTTGAGTTTGAATTTATTTTGTCCTTGGCATGTTTAATCTCACATGTACTAACATAACTTAAATGACCTGTACCACTAAAAGTTTTGTAGGAGAAATCAACGTTACAAATGTTGCAATAAGTTCTTTCCTTTGAAGTACCATCCGCTATGATCTTCATCTTGATTGTTTACTTTGCCCATATTGAAGTTATCTTACGGGACTTTCTTATAGGCATTGTAGATGTCGATGCTCCATTAGTTTCTATGGACTATGACACATCCAACATAGATGTATATGCAAAATCTTATTAACTACCTTCGTATTCGTAACATTGACCTTGACTTTCGTTGTATATTCTTACTTTGCCCATCACTTCAAAATTTGAGATTGAGAATTGAGACTTTAGTTTGAGAGAAAAATCGAAGAATTTGAAGAAGAAGAGTTGATTGAAGAAGAAGACTTGGATGTTGGTGTGATTTACAAATGAATGATGCAATCTGATTTATAGAAATTTCGTTGACCGACTGTTCATGCACCTAACCGTTCCGCAAAACTTCGTGCACCTTGATCGTTCGCCGCTTGTAGTCGATCATTTGTTGCTTGTCCACTCAAGTGGCTCGACGATGCATGGACGCCGACGATGCAAAATACAAGGAGGACGACACTCATTGCTGCGACGCTAACCATTGCCGTCGACTGTTGTTAGTCGTCGAACATTGCTGTGATCGAAAAGAGGAGAGGAGAAGAGAGGAGGTCCGATGGTCCATTGCCGACTGACTGTTGTGCCGTCGATCGTTCCTTCTTCTTCTTCTCCTTCTTCGAATCTCAGAATCGTCTTCCTTGTTCTCCCCTTCTTCTTCTTCTTCTTTCTCTTCTTCTTTTTCCTAAAATCCTAACCCATTTCATTTATTCTCCTGAATGGCCGAATCTCCTCCTCCTTCCTCATCCTTCTCCTCCCCCTTCCTTCTTCTTTTCTTCTTTTTCCTAAAAGGCTAAAACCCTATTTTTATTTCCCATAACATATTCGCAGTCGACCATGCTTCTCTGCGCCCTGCCGGCTTGCTGCTTGGGATGGCACTGTGCCTGCTTATCGCCGTCATTGGCGGGGGCAACCGCCCGTCCTACGGCCCCCATTGCCCCTTCGCCTTGCCTGCCCACCTCGCTGGACATCGTAGCGTCATTGCTCACTGCTCAGCTTGACCTACGTCGCCTCCAGTGATTTCATGTCACCTCGGCCTGCTGCTTGTCCCATGCTATGCTAGATATCGTGTCAATTCGTGTCGTGTTGGACTGCGATACGATTAAATTATGCCAAAATTGTGTTGGACTTTACCGGAAAACGTTTGCATCCAACTTAAAAATAGATTTATGATTGGCGTAATGTTGAATTTTTTATTTAATATTAATTAATTTTAAATTAGATGCTAAAACTGTAGATTTTATTTTTTTTAAAAAATTTGTTTTCTTTTAAAATTTTCTCTTAAAAAGCTACTACGTACGTCATTTATTGTGTTAGATGAAATTAAATAGTGTTATGTCTCATCAATATATTATTTATACATTTGCAAACTGCAAAAAATTATAGAAAATAGTAAAAATAATTAGTCAAATTTTTCACTATTTTTTGTACTTTTTAAAAAGCACAAATCTCCTTTTCAAATTTTCGTTGAATTACATTGGATATATTTGAAAAAAATTTCATCTATTTTAACTATAAATTTATAATGTATCGTTATTATCATACAAAATTTAACATATAAATTCTTATCATATTAATTACTATTATAACTTAATTTTATTTATTTCACTACTTTTAATTTTAAATTCGTCGATAGCTAATTAAAGTCCAAAAGAAACCAAGTTAACATAACACTAGTAACTTTTAAAAAACAAATTCTGCAACATCACCTGGAAGTGGCGAATAGGAATAGGCGATCCCCGTGATATGGTCAATCAACCATATGCGCGCCAATTCTTTTTAAGGGCTAAAGTTCAAAGATATATTTATAAATTTATAAAAAAATTATGTTTAAAGATATTTAAATTTGGGACTTTTAATTTTAAAAAGATTTACTGAAATGGTATCATTCATTAAAAAATCACTATCATTGTTTATGAGCAACAACTGCAACCACTTAATCAAGTGATCTTAGGTTTCTTTTGCAGTTGACTCTAATTAGCTTTAAGAAATACATAGAATTGAAATTAAAGTAAATTTCGTAAATGAAGTTAAAACTATATGATAATTAAAAAAGTAAAAATTTATATAATAATAATGATATGAAAAATGATTTTAAAAATTATTTAGAACTAACTCAAATGAGGTCTTACCTATCAAGAAAGAATAGAAAGTCACTAAATGTATAAAAAACACCTATAATAAATGAAATAAGTCGGCGTGTCTATTGGAGAAAAGTTATCTTTTATTTAATTTATTGTTTCAAAATTTAAATTTAATTGTATCGTTACTTTATTAAGCATCTTAATCTACTATATAATACGTTTTCATTTTAATTTCAAGTATATTCTTTACCTTATTTTAGTTAAATAAAATTAGAGAATTCCTAAATCTGGATTAGCAAGAAAATTTTACCATGAAATTATTGTCATAACTAAATCTAGGCAATTTCTTTCATTCTTTGAGTATCCACGAGAAAAAATAGTCCATCTCGAGTTCTCTAGAAATTTTGTCCAAATTTGCCTATTTGTATATCTAAAAATGATGAAAAATGAAAAATAAGAATTTAGGAATAGATTAAAAATAGAAATGACAAAATTTGAAACAAAATTTCAAAAGTAAGGATTATTGTTTGTGCACGTTTGGGAAATAAGAGAAATATTAAATTTTGAGTGTGTGAGAATTGACTGGAAAGTTTATTATTGACATTTCAAATATTGAAATAGTGAAAGTTATAAAAAAATTAATTTTTAAAATTAAATTTTAATAATAAAAGTTTAATTTAACAGTATAGATGGTGGAGATTGCAAATAAAAAATTGAATATTGTAAAGAAAAAATTGACATGTGGTGAGTTGAGGAAAATCCTGAATTCATTGGGGGAGTGTGCACAATGAGGTGATGCGGTTTTACTTGAATTCATCAGAGGGAGATGGGAAATGGGGGTTGGGAAAGTTGATGATTTTACATGTGAAGGGAAATTATGGGAAAATTGATGATTTTTCCCATGATTTCCAATTGACACAAACAAGACAAACTTTAGTCAAAAGGAATTCACTTTTTAGGTTCATTTGTACGTATAGAAATGATAAGAAAAGAAATGATGAAAATTTAAGAATTGATAGAAAATGAAAATGATGAAATTTGACAGGAAATTACTCAAAAGATGTGACTTTGTAGATTAGTGTAAAAAGAGGTATTGAGGGTCACAATGAATGGTCAGATAAGAGAATGCGAGCTTTATGAAGCAGAAAAAGAATTTCCCAGCAGATTTCCGGAGGGGAGAGGATAGAAAAGTGCTGTTTAGTTTTTTATACCATTTAAAAAGTAAAAAAAAATATTATTTTTCCGTACATAAATATCGGAAAAATGCCAAAAAGCATTTTTTCATTAATTTTTCGTCAAATGAAGAATTCAAGTGCTCTGTTCAAAAAGTAAAACATCATAAATTTAGAAAAAAGAAAAGGTAAAGAAAACTGAAATTCAATAATAAAAAATCAATGGTGGTATTGGATTACGGAAAATTTGGAAAAATAGTATAGAAACATGCTTATTATGTGTCCTAATGATGCGTAAGTGGTTTAATTGTGTATCTTAAGGTTAAGTGTCTTCAGCTAAATAGCCTAAATTGATCTTCATTTCCAAAGGACAAATAAGGAAGAAAAAATGCTAAGTATGATGATTATCTTCTTTAATTATCTTAACGAAGAAGAGGGAGAAGAAAATCATTTCCTCCCCAAGTGCTAGGAGATGATGCAATGCCTTAATCTTTATCAAGTGGGTATGAGAAAGAGACTCTATGTATCCTAAAGCTAAATATACAAAATTCTCCCCTAAGTGATTATGAAAGAAGATAATGACTAGGTAGACAATTACTCATCAAGTGATTATTATTAGAAAATGCTCAAAGTGAACCTAATCATGATGTTTGTGAGTAGCTAAATGTTAGTTAATAAAGCAAGCAAAACACAACATCAAAATAAAATGTAATCTCAAAGGTCCTTAATGCTGGACTAGGGGAAATGCAAAATTTTACCCTTAAGTAAATTGAAATGTGTGGTTAATTCAATGTGCGCCTCCATGTATGGAGAATGGTCTATTTAAAGCCTATTTGTGCACATGAAATTAGACAAAAATGAATTACGAAGAATTTATTTCTTAATCGATATTGAATATGGTGAAATTAAATTTAATGCAAGAGTGTTTGTATACCTCGTAGAATTGAATAAAATTAGAAATTTCAATATTTGTGTATACGTCAAAATTAACCAAAATTGAATTAACTTTTTATTTTAAAAATAGTAAAAATTTAATGTATTTCAAAATTAAAAAATCATGGACGCTAAATAAATGGAATAGACTTTCTATAAAATTTCAAAGTACATAATTTGTAAATGAAATAGTCCATATAGAGATTGTCTTGATAAAATCAAGTACATTACACGATAATAAAATTACATAATAACACTCATATGTTCCTATTTTTTTGATTTGCCAATTTTTTGTACACCTTATACATCACCTGCCAAGTTTTCATTCGACTATCCACATTTTTCTTCACAATGTGTGCACCTATTTTCAATTTGTTAATAACTTTCGTTCAGGTTTCAACACTAATTTTTCCATCACCAGCTTTATCATTCCCTTCTCTAATGGTCTCACATAACAGATCAAAAAAAAGTTTATCTTATTTTGCACTCCACAACATATAACCTCTTCCACTAACTTCTATTATCAACGGAAGACAAATTCTACCCAACAATAATAATAATTAAAGTAGTTAAACATGGAAGATGATCAAGACAAATTTCAATGTTCTGCCTTAACAGAATATAAATAAAAAACAACATGACATACAAAAGTACACAGAAATACAAAGGCGGAACAGAACAGTCCACCTTTTCGGGTTGAATCGAACATACAGAGCTGCTGCATTGATGAGTTATTTCCATAACTGATGAGTTATTTCTTGAACATAATAGGGTGGAATAGCCTTTTTTTTTTTACATAACTGGTGAGTTATTTCTTGAACACACTATCTTGTTTTCCAATGTTCACTTCATGGGTTTCCAATGTTCTGTGTTACTCTCATGGGTTGGTGTTTGAATCAGGAAAGTAACAAAACATTCAACACAGAAAACAAAAACTATTAATGAAGCATGTGCTTAACTGTTCTGTATTATGTATGCTATAACTATCGACGAACCAATAATATTGAAAATATTCAGATCGATGAACAAAACGTTGGGGGCATTCAGATCTGGGAGCAACATGTTTTTTTGAAAAAAAATAAAAAATAAAAAAATTGGAGTTTACGAACATAATAGGGTGGAAAAAATGAGAGGGTGATTTTACCTGTCGTCAATCACGGTCGACAGGTGCGCGGATTTGAGGGCTTCAGGAAGAGGAGCGGCGATTGACGGCGAGGCAGTCGAGAGGAATGGGGAGAGGAGAGTCGACGCTTCGACGGCATGGAGGAGACTGAAGGCTTCGCGGGACGAGAGGACGAACCGGTGGCGAAGAAGAGAGGGGACGATGGCGGCAAGGAGGAGATCACACGACCTGCGGCGACACAAACGCCGGCAAAATTTATGGCTTGAAGTTTACATTTTTAGATTTACATAGTTCAAATAAATCAAAGGCAATCAATGAAAATAAAAGGCTAAAAGGGTGCATTACAGCTGCGAGTTCAGAATAACATTGTAATTGTATTTGAAAGTAAAGGTGTTTAGAACAATAATTTTTTTTAAATTTTTAAATATTTTAATTTTATCTTTAAAAGATTTTTTTATACATGTTACTATCAATATTTTATGAATCTATTTTATTAAAAATATTTTTAAACATAAATAAAAATATTTGTAAAATTTTAATTTTTAGATTTTATAATATTAAAAATATTTATTTAATATAATTTTTTAAAATATTATATTATTTATTTATTATAAATTATTTCCGTAATACTAAAATATTTATTTATTATAAATATTTGAAATATTTATTTAACAAGCGACATTGTCACGAGGAGGGTTCCATAGAAAGTACTTGTGCTTATATATTTATTAGTAGTCATGTTCTTGTGAGGAATGACTCTAATTTTTAAGAGTGGTAAATGAGTTGAAGTAAATGTACTTACATCTTAGAGTTATCACGTAATGAAAAAAAATGTATTTATTTGCACTGCTTCAAAAAGTGTTTTAATTAATTTCAAAAATTAAAAGCAAATACAAACAAACACACATTTAGTCTAGAGAAAATATATCCTATATTCTAAAAAATGATAGAATGGAAAAATTATATGCATTTAAATCATAATCACCTAATGTAATTATGATGATCCAAATCATTTTTTATTGTAAATTATGTAGTTAGTTGACATGCCTTTACTTAGCTAAAACTAAGGGGAGTATTAAGTGCACGTAAAATTAAATAGAAATAAACTAACGAGAATTTATTTCTTAAGTTTTGTTTGTATATGTAAAAATAATCGGAAAAAAAGATAAGAATTTAAGAATTGATAAAAAATGGAAATGATAAATTTTGATAGGAAATTACTTAAAAAGGTGACTTCAAAGATTATTATAAAAAGAGATATTAAAAGTCACGACGTTGATAACTTTTACACAAGTTAGGTGATCAATTTCTTATGTATTCATAGCAAAGGACATTAGAAATGAATATCAGAAAACCATGCTTTATTTCCATATATTGGGAAATCATGAAAAACCAATTTCTCATCATTTCCCATTGGCACAAATACCATTTAAAATCTAGTCAATAGGAAATGAATTTTCCTTGATTTCCTTTCTCACCATTTCTTGATGCACAAACATCTATTGTGTACTTATTAAAATTGAACAAAATTAAAAATATGAGTATTTATGCATTCACGAATAAAATTGAATTGAATATAAAATAAATATTTATAAATATTCAATACACATTTAAATATTTTATAATTTTCAATTATAAATAATTAAAAATATATTTTTTATTTAAAATTTAAAAAATAACTTATAATTCTCATACACTTTCCACGTATTATATTTAGACTTGTCAATCGTGCTGTGCCAGGCTGGCATGACACGATTTTTGTGCCTATACAGCTTACACCACCAATGGGCCAACCCAGGCACGGCCCGTAGCATAAGAAAACACTACTTGTGTCGGTCAATGGCACGAGTTTGACCAACACAATTCTTTCTGGGACCTAGCGCTGCGACCTGGCGACTGGCCCAATGACCTAGCAGTCGATCCAAGACCTAGTGGGCTGACCCAATGACATGGCAGTCGATCCAAGACCCAGCGGGCCGACCCATTCACGGTTCACCCCCCTCCCGCCCACGCGATCGTTCAGCCTGCAGTTCCTACCGGCCCACACGACCTTCCGCCCTTCCGCCTCAAGTGGGAAGCATGCCGACCATTAGGCGGAAGCATGCTGACCATTACTAGATTGCACCTTGCAAGCTGTGACCTGGCGGCCAACCCAGGCACGGTTCCCCATCGGCCTATCCCGCCTGCCCACACACACGACCATTCACCTCGGCTGCCGGCCCAATGACCCGGTGGCCCGTCCCCCCACCGACCACACAACTCGTTCAGCCCCCTCCCACGCACCAGTGCACGCAACCGTTCACCTTGGCTGCCGGCCCAATGACTAGGCGGCCAGTCCCGCCGTCGGCCACACAACTTGTTCTGCCTCCTCTCACGCACACGACTATTCACCCGACCAGCCACACAACCCGGCGGCCCATCACCCCCGCCGACGACACGACCCATTCTACCCCCTCTCAGGCACTGGCGCACGTGACTGTTCACCTCGGCTGCCAACCCAATAACCCAGCGGCCAGTCCCCTCTCCGGTCACACAACCGGTTCTACCTTGTCCCGCGCACATGACTGATCACCCCATTAGCCGCACAACTCGGTGGCCCATCCCCCTCGCCGGCGACATGACTCATTCAGCCCCCTCCCGCGCATCGACACATGCGACCATTCATCCTGGCTGCTGGCCCAATGACCCGGCGAGCAGTCCCCCTACCAGCCACATGACCTGTTCTGCCTCGTCCTGCGCACACGACCGTTCACCCTGCCGGTCTCACAACCTGACGGTCGACCCAATGACCCAGCGGCCTATCCCCGGCGTTGGCGACACGACCTGTTGAGCCCTCTCAACGCGCCGGCATACACTACTGTTCATCCCACCGGTCGCATGACCTGGCAGCTCATCCCTCCGCCGGCCACACGACTCATTCAACCCCCTCCCTCCCACGCATGCGACCGTTCACCTCGCCGGCCACATGACCTGGTGACCGGGTCCACCCCCTCTCGCAACCCGGTGACTGGTGTTCCCCTCCGGCCCTCCCTGGCTCTCCCCTCCTACGAGTCCGTGACCCACCTAGTAGTTTTGTGTTGGGCCGACCGGCCCATGCCTATTTCGTGCTGAAATTCATGTCGTGCCGGCATAGCACGAACGACCTAGAAGTCTAGCCCAGGCACAACCCACGACACAAAAAATTTTCGTACCGTGCCTAAGCTGTGCCAACACGGCCTATTGACAAGTCTAATTATATTCATCACATGATCTTTCAATATTAGTTATATATATATTATTTTTCCTTTTTTCTTTTGTTTTTTTTTTTTTTCCTTTTCTCTTTTTTTATCTCATCTTCCTTGACATCAACAATGGAGCTCATAGTAATCTAACAAAGTAGGGAACTTTTAAAAAAGGGTCGCTCACATTAATGATGAAGATCATTTGTTTACTTGTGTTAATTCACTTGAATAAGAATGGGAGTCATTAACATATTGTTACTAGTTAATTAAGTATTTGACGAAAAAGGGTCAAACGAAGACATGCATTCAACCGAGACATACATGCAATTGACGAAGATCTAACAGTACATGATCACAGAAAATCTAACAAGGTTTGCAAGTACGTGAGAACTATTCAAAGGATGGAATTGAGGGAAATTAAATCGAAGGGAATTCAATTCCATCAAATTCAGGTGTTTATACAGATCTTTCTCGACAAAATTCATTTAAAAGGAAAGTTCAAAATTCAATTTCAACATCCCCTCTCGTGAATCTCTCTGTTATGTAAACCAAAAAAAAGTATCCAACTGTATAAACCAAAACACTATCTATACAATATTACATGGAGTAAATACTGGATGTCTGCATTACAACTGAGCATTTTTTTTTTAAAAAAGGATAAAATTTACAATCTTGGTGGGAAAATAAATCACCCATGCCTGCCACTCTCTCCATGTGTCGCTCGTTCTATCCCACTCATGCTCATCGTGCATGTAGTCCGACCCTAACTGTTGACGTTTGTCGCTTATAAAAGGAGAAGAGGTTGGAGGTTGACGACAAATGAAAGGGGCGAGGCTGCCATTTCTCTCCACTCTCCCACTGCTTCCGTCTATCGGTTGATACTCGCCCTTCACTGTCGGTCTTCAGCTCGTCGACCGCCCTCCGCTACCGGTCTTTAGCCTGTTGGTCACCCTCTGCTGCCGGCCTTTAGCCCGTCGGTCGCTCCCCATCCGCCTCCGTGTATCTATTGTTCTCCCTCCGCATCCACCTGTCCGCCGTGCTGCCATTTGCTTATCCATGGCCTATTGATCAAGGTGAGAATAGAGGTTATAAACTAAAAAAACCTAACTACGCCACTGTTGGGGAGACCTCAGGGCTAAAAAATCAACATTTAACCAGGCCACTGTTGGGGAGACCTGAGGGCTAAAAATCAACATTTAACCAAGCCACTGTTGGGGAGACCTTAGGGCTAATATCAACATTTAACAAAGCCACCGTTGGGGAGACCTCAGGGCTAAAACAACTTAATCAAAGCCACTATTGGAGAGACCTCAGGGCTGAAAATCAACATTTAGCCAAGCCACTATTGGGGAGACCTCAGGGCGAAAACTAGAAAAAATATCAAAGCCACCGTTTGGGAGACCTTGGGGCCGAAAAATGAAGGTCAACTAAGCCACTGTTGGGGAGACCTCAAGGCGAGCATAAAAGGACTAAACCCGCATGCTCGAAAGCCTAGCCAAAATGCTGTCCGACAAAACTACTGAAACAAAAAAAAACATTGATGATCGATCTTCACCGAAAGTCTCGAGCAGCCATCTCTTGTTAAATTTAAATAACAATTTAAAGTCAAAATTGAAATCAAATGGTTTCTAAACAAGAGTCTAAACTATTTATAAATTTAAACAAAATCAAAATTAACCTGCTCTTGGATAGGAGTTTAAATTGCTTGTAAACCTTGTTATTTTAGATAAAAGAAATATAAAAAAATATCTAAAATATTTAAAATTAAAGTTAAATCGCTCTTGAACATGAGCCTAAATTGCTTAGAAAATATAAGATTGAGTAGTTTCCCATGCCAAATTTTATTACAGTTACAGCTTGTATTTATTATCGTTGTTTACATAGATGCAATGAAATTTTTCGTATATTGTGTGCATCCAAGTGTAGCAACATGATACAGATAAGGTATTTTTTTTCAAAGAAATTGTAAGGTGTGAAGTTGGTCATCAACTCTTGAAAAGTCTCAGACGTAACTAAAATACATGATCCTCTAAATCTCGTGTATTTATTAATAGATAAATTATTATCTATTGTGTTTACAAAAAGAACCCTACATCCGTTTACCCCCATTACATGGGACATCCTATAACTTTTGTATCTTTCAAAAAGTCAATTGTTAAATTTTAAAATATATTAATTTTTTACTATTTTAAAAATAAAAAATAAATTCAATTTGATCCAATTCCGTTTATGGACAACTACTAAAATTTCAAATTTTATTCAATTCTGCGAGGTGCGCAAATACCTCTTCATTGAATTAAATTTCATTCAATTCAATTCTGACTAAGAAATGAGTTCTTAGCAATTCATTTTCATCTAATTCTATATGCACAAATGGACCCTAAGTATATTCGATTTACTTTCAATTTACAACGAGAGGTGACAATTCAATTCTTAATCATCCTGTTATACTCATAGGGGTTGAATTCTCAACCCCTTTTTTGACAAAAACGCTTGAATAGAGCGGAATTGAATTCCCTCTAATTAAATTTTGCCCACTTCCAATGATACAAACACTGGGAGACATAAGGGTTGTAGGATGTCCCTAAGGTGGGTATAGAGATTCCATTCAATTTACAAGGGAGGTTAAAATTGAATTTCAAATTCCCCCATTTTATATGAATTTCGTACCTCTCTTTTATATAAATTTTGTCCAACTTCATGAAGGAATTGAATTCCATCAAGAAGAATTGAAATTGAATTCTCTTTGATTCAATTCTTTTCAATTCCACTGATACAAATCTCAATACATTCTTAAAAAAAATGTCAAAACAAATTTTGTTGTCCATAGATACTACAATTTAAATATGACAGGGACTGTGAAGTATGCCAACTTAAAAATTTCGCATCTTTTAATTCGTCAAGGGTTAAATCATGAAATCATAGCCACGGGAGAGGTAATAGAGTATATTTTTCATGAAAAATATCAACCAAATTTTTAAGGACTAACTTGAATTTTGGTTTAAGTTATGATGAACACATGAAAGACAATCTTGCATGTAGAAAGACAGATCTACATCAATACTTTGAAAAATCGTATCTCGAGTTTTATATGATGAAAAATTATAAAACAAAATCTTATAATGAAAAATATCATTCAGATTTTTAAGGTTCAACATGTACTTCGATTAAAGGCTTCATTCACGAACGTCACTTCCAACTTCTAGAAGTACTCGTAATTTTCATCACTACTTTCACATTCTTTAATCTACTCTTCTCGTTATTTTATCATCATGTCTTCCATCACATTAACATTTATATATTTTAAACAATATTCTTTTATAATTTAATTAAAATAACCATGTATGTACAACATATTTATTTTTAAAAGTGAGTCACAAATAAGCACAACTGAAGGACAGACTAAATGGCGAAGGTGTAAGGTTGATGCTAAACTAGATATAGAGGATGCCATGGTGACACTAGATGGGACGACAAGGGCGTAACGTTTCGACGAGCATTGGGGTGCTGCCAAATGGAACGTAGAGGACGTAACGTTTGGGCTAGACATGATGCAAGAAGTGTAATGTTTAGGCTAGACGGGGCTGGCTCTGTTCCTTTTATCATACGAGATTCATGCGACGTCTTCAAGAAGTCCACATGCACTCTAAATGCGTTACGTAAAAGATCCTAAAAAGATCAATTTTTCCTACTTTGAGAGTGTCAGAGTGGGTTATCTAATCAAAGTCTAAGTTATAAAGAAAATGTGGCAAGCAGTTTGGATGGTAGATTATAAATATGTATCATTGATTTTTTTAAGAAATCATATCTTTTATCCTGTTTGATGAAAATAGACAAAAGAAATTAAGTTTAAATGCAAGTTTGTTAGGTTAGTTTTCAAGGAAAAATGCTAGATTGAAAATGTTGGGTCATGATCATGTGGACAAATTATTATTTTGAGTACATTAATGTAGTTCATAAGTTCATTTTCTGTTAAAGTTTCAACTTTGAAAAATCGTAACTTAATTCATAGTGGTCAAAATGAAGTGAAACAAAGTTTCTCATGAAGGTGGTTCTATGCTCAATTCAGGAAAAATATGAGATTACAAATTAGGTGGCTGGACCAACTATGGTTTCAACATGAAAATGGTATGATACCAAAGTCCTTGTTTGAGGCTACCTCTCGTCATCTTTGAGAATTAGATAGAGTTGAAATTATAACAAATTTCGAAGTTGAACTTACATAGTAATTAAGGTGTTGAAAATTTATACGTTCAAATTTATACAATAATAATGACATTTTAGTGATTTTAGAAATCAGTTAACACGACACAATAATTACATTCATATTGACCTTTTTATCTTATTTTAGTTAAAAAATTAGAGAATTCCTAAATCTTAATTATTAAGAAAATTTTGCCGACAATTATATATTGTCATCTGCTAATGACTTTAATTGTGGTGATTTCTTCCATTCTTTGTGTATCCACTAAAAGAGTTAATATATTAGACCATACCTAATTAGGTTGACGTAGCATAGTTTGGTAAGTCATATTTAAGTTACATCCAAGTATTTTTATGTTGGTAAGTCATATTTAAGTTACATCCAAGTATTTTTATGTTGGTACGATACAACCTACTTTTGGCATGTGAGTTGACACTAACACATGTAACATGAAAATAATTTTATAATTTTCAAAAACTTTGTATTTTTTAATATACTTTTATTAAGTTTTATACATTGTATGTAGCTTGGTGGTTTGAGTTTGTTAATAAGTGATATATAGTTATAAGTTCAAATCTTACATTTAATTATCTTTTAATATTTATAAATTATATTAATGTTATATATTAATTTTTAATATCTGACACAAGCCTTAATAGATTATACTTGGGCTGTCGTGTGAAATACCAAACACAACCTAATTTGTGCCATGCCTAAAAAAATTCAAAGTCATATTGGACATAAGTCATTGACATGTCTAATATCTACAAAAATACAAGAGGGAATTGATACCTATGCATCCATCATAATTGATAAAAATGCATTCCATGGTTTTATCATTAGAAGTTATTAAATCAAAACTGATATGAATTTATCATGCATTATATATAAAGAATAAAATCTAAAGATACATTTTCTATCTTTGCGGTACCTTTAAGATCTTTATTTTCAGAGAAAGACCTAGGTGACCACTTAGGTCTTGTTTGTGTACATTAAAAATCTAAAAAATTAAAATTTTAGAAATGGAAAAGAAAAATTAGGAAATGAAATTTTTTTAAAGCTATTTGCGTATGTTATAGAAATTTCAAAAAATTAATTTAAACTAAATTTATAAATATTCTATATTTTAACTTTTCAAACATAATTTCATTTTAACTTCAAGAATAATACATTGATAATGAAAATTAAATTACATTTATTATAATTTTAATTTTACAAAATTCAAGTTCATTATAATTGTATATATTATTGACATCTATATATCATGGGTTAATATATTTTAAACTTATACTTATGTGTATTTTTAAGTAACAATTTTTTTTTTTTTTTATTTCTTCCACCCTTGTCATCTTCTTCAATAGTGGTACAGAATGGGACACACTGTCTTGGCAGAATCAAGAGAAGTGCAACAACATAAGTCGATAAGTGAGGGATGAGACGAGTCAAGAATTCGTAGTGTTAAACATTTTTTGTGAAGGGTGAAGTAGAAGATGAACTTCAACGTAGTTGCAAGTTTAACGAAGGTAAAGAGTATTCAAGCATTCACTAGGAGTCAATAATTATGATAATGTTATATGATCTTTTATGTAATCGTTAATATACAAATGTCAAAAGAGCTCAAAAGTAGTTAGATGCAATTAATGAAAGTCAAGAGAAGTTAGGTAGAAGTGAAAGGAGCGTCAAGATTTTTTATATAATAGCAAGTTCAGTGAAAGTCGAAGGAGGTCAGACAAAACACGCAAGATCGAGAGAGTATGTTATGATGAAATTTTTGCTAATTTTAAGGATTTTCCTTACTCAAGCAATGAGAAACGGTAGAAAAATTTAAAATTTTTCCACATTACATGGAATACACAAATATCTGAAAATATATCAAGATTTCTAGAAACATAAACTCCCCCTTAAAATTAGAATAATTCTTACAAATGTAGATTTTTTTTAGTAAGTAACTTGCAAGTACGAAGAAAGGCAATTTTAATGGTACATGTAAAATTTTAAGTAGATTTCGTAACGAAAATCATGAAATCTTCTAATTAAGTTATGGGTTGAATTACTTTTATTTTAGTTTAATTTTAATCTTAAAATCATAATTTTAGTCGAAAAACGTAAAATTTATAAATAATAAAATCGACCGAAAAATTACCACTACCGGTCCACCATCTCGCTGTCTGATTCTGTAAGTCAAGCATTACCATTTACGGAAATATTCATTTTGATATTATTATGAAATGATGTGGTCAGTCAAATGGTCGTTTCTGGCCCGACAAGCCTACACAACAATCACAAGTACCTCCAGTGCTGAATTTCATGCTATTTCAATCATTTAATTTGACAATGACTCTGTTTGTTTAGACGTTTTAACCGGTGAAATTGAATTTTACTTTTTTTTATAAAAAAATTATACGATTTATAATAAAAATGTAATAATATTTTTTTAAAAAAAGTTGTAATAAATAATGAATAAAATAAATAAAAAGATAATGTATAGTATTTATTATAATAATGTTATGATAATATTTTTTTAAAAGTTGTGATGAATAATGAATAAAATATGTAATAGAATAATGAATAATATTTATTATATTAAAAGTAATGATGATATTTTTTTTGAGAATTATGATGATAATATTTTTTTAATAGTTATAATATCTAATAAATAATAAAAAATATATAAATTACTTAATAAATGATAATGTAAAATGTTATAATATATAACGAAAAGTGTGATTAAATGCCCACATATACAGGGCCAATGACATGGTCATCGCTATCTGATTCAAAATTTAAGCATTGGTCATGCATGGAAATGGTTTCCCTAGCCTTCTGAGTCCCATTTCTGGTGGGGATGTATTTACTGCCACCCAACCAGATGAGGGCGCTTCATTATTCACCTGCGGGAACAACCAAAATGGTATTATCATCCAGCTCAGGCTCTCCAAAGTAATAAACCCAATTCCTAGTTAAGTTTATGATGTATTTACTTGTGCTTTATTTATATACCTACAAGTATCTACAACTTCGATGTACATGAATGATGACATTTTGAGAATTTTTCTGCATTCAATTTTTTTGGTAAAAAAATTAACGATGTTTGCCTTTTTCTTTTCAATTTCCAAAAATAGATTACATATTCATTGTGCTTCAGGGAATTGTTCAAACAGTTATATTTATTTATGAATTTTTCTTCGACTCGAAAAAAACAAAACAAACACAAAATAAACCACATTATTTTTACCATTGATGCTTGACGAATGGTTCTTTACTGTCCTTGTTGATATTGTTTGTCCATCGTTTCATTGTGGAAGTTATGTTCAGGTAAATACAATCAGTGCATGCTAAATAATTAGGTAATTAGTATTGTTAAGATGCTTTAATCTAATCATTTTTCTTTTGTCCTAGACAAACTGAAAAAATCGAAAAAACCGCCTGCACGGCTTTGAAGGCAAAAACATATTTTATTTATTATTTAATATATTTCATTCGGTAATAATCAAAGTTTCAAAAAATAACATTATAAATATTCTTCGTGAAAAGATAGTCTTGATACGATTCATGATATTATGTCATATCAACCAACGATACTATTTTAACGGTTTAACATAGAAATAAAATAAAATAGAAACGTGAAAGATAAAATAAAATTGAAACAAGAATGAAAGTAATATAAAATGAAATAACAATTAACTAAGAATGTCAAAATGAACGAAGTTGAAATTAAAAATATAAATAAAATAGGAATAAAAATGAACTTGGAATATATAAAAACAAAAATGAAAACGAAACACATGACAAATCTGAACTAGTAGAATTAACCAAGCGGCCAATTTCGAGTCTCTATTTTAAAATGAAAACTTGAACTATATCCGTGTCATGAAATAAATGAAAAATCTGCTGAAAACACGCACAAAAAAAAATTTAGAAGAGCCAACACTCTCGACAAAAAAAAAGCGTCTCATTCATGGACAATATAATAGTGTTCTTGAAATAGACTAAGCAGCATAGATTATAATTTACATACAAAGCAGAGTTCGCACACTGATATAACACTATTATTGTTCATACTTATGTTTTTTCTTGGTTCTAGGACTTGACGCTGTAGATGGTCTGCACGGTCGTGAGACCCAGCAGGATGATGGCGGCGAGGACTGAAATGATCGCCCACGGATTACCGAAGTAGTCGTGCATCAGCTTTGCCCGCCACCTATTGTGATCCCTCTTTCGGTAGTCCTCCACGCCCTTGAAGAGTTCGACGAGATAGTGCTTGTCGAAGTCGAAAGACAAGCCCGTATCCGATTCCATTGAAGAAGTTGGCGACATCCTCGTTGCTCCCCAAGTTGCTCTCGATGACGCTCACGCGCTTGAGAAGTGCAACATCGGCGGCGGTGTCGATCAGGTTGTCCATGAGTACCACATAGCTGGTGAAGTAGTTCCCAACCTGGAGACAATGTTGCTCCAGCGCCAGCAAGTTCCGGAATTTGGACCGAGAGTTGTCTTCGATGTTGACCTGTGGGATGTGCATGGTGCCGCCTTCGAACGAGACGTCCAAATCGCACCCTGCGTTCTCCTTCCTCTTGAAATCTACGCCGGCGTCCTTGAGTTCCGTCGCCGTGGCGATGCACCTAGGATTCTTGCTATTATCTCCGGCTTTGCGGGCTTTGGAGGCGTACCAAGTGGGCATCTTCCAGATGATCACCAA
>JAMKPZ010005567.1:0-15876 GCA_024699675.1 Amphibolis antarctica | reverse complement strand
ATGAAGTTTAAACTTATGAGTTATGAATCGTTCAGAATTCAACTAATTTGAATTTTCTCACCTACTTTCATTCAACTACCAAAATTTCTTATTTTATTCAATTCTGAAAAATACACAAATAGTCTTTGGTCCAAATTGTAATCTTCAACATGTTTGATTTCGTCCAATGTCAACTTTAAAATAAAATATATCTAAATGTGAGATATGACAACGTCCAACAATTAATTCAACAATAAAAGTCTGAACTACAATTTTTTATCTAAATAATATCATTAACTAACACAGATTAGTTGACTTCAAAATTTTTCAAAGGATCTGAAACCCTAAACCAATCAATTAGTAAAAAAAAATTGTTACAATAAAAATAATATAATGCATACTTCCTTAATCAGATAATTGTAGATACATTTTTTTTAAAAAAAGTTTGATTAGGACCCTATTTGTTTAAAAATTTAACACTACCCATATGTGTACGTAAAATTAAATAAAAATAAATTGTCAAGAATTTATTTATCAGTCAAAATTGAATTGAATGTAATTAAATTTAGTGTAAAGGTATTTATACACATCATAAAATTAAACAAAATTTGAAATTTTAGACATATGTTAGAATTGAACAGAATTAAATTTATTTTTATTTTAAAAATAAAAAATTAATATATTTTAAAATTTAACTATTCATGGAATAGACTTTTTAGAAGACGTGAAGGCTACAAAATATTCTATTGAAGGGAAGGGTAGAAGGATTTCACTTAATTCACAAAGAAAATGTGAGAATTCAATTTCAAATCTCCATTTTATATGAATTATTCTAGGAATTAAATTCGGTTAAAAAGATCTTAATAGACACTAGAATTAAATGAAATTCTTCTAATTCTCTTGACACAAATGCCTTAAATGTATTAACAGTAATTACTATGTGTTACTAAAATGTACAATATATTTATTAAATAATTTTAATATTTTAAATTTATAAATAGACTTTATTAAAAGTGAGATTCAGTTATTATCATGTGATCCACGAATGTATTTAGGGATGATTTTTTTCTTTTTTAATTAACACATATATTCCAATATATAAAAGTTTATCTCATAATTTATTATACATATTTCACTATTATTTAATTAATTCATTACACACAACTACAATACACACTAAATTCACCCTGGGTTTGAATCGAGGAAAAATTGAATTAAAGAAAATATAATTCTATTTAATTCATATGTTTGTGTAGGTTTTTTTTTGATAAAATTCAAATCTATCAATGAATTGAACGAAATTTATATAAAAAGATTCAAAATTCAACAAGAATGAAATTCAAAATTCAATTTCTGACTTTCCTCTTCCAGTGAATTGAATGGAATTCCTACGGCCTCCTTCTCCATTTGATAAGATATCTTGTAGTTCTTGTGTCTTTTAAAAAGTTTACTTCATGAATAGTTAAATTTTAAAATATATTAAATTTTTACTATTTTTAAAAATAAAAAATGAATTTAATTTTATCTAATTTCAGCATATTTCAAATTTTATTCAATTATACGAGATTTATAAAAAATCTTATACTAAATTTAATTTCATCTAATTCAATTCCAATGAAAATATAAATTCTTAACAATTTATTTTCATTTAATTCTACACTCATACGTTGATATTTATGATTTACTGTATAATATAATATAATATAAATTTAGAATAATTTTGCAAAACACTCGTTAGTCATGAAAGTACGTTTACGAGTAACTTGTTTTAGCATCAAAAGTTGGAAATAAAGTTAAAATTATATAATAATTTAAGTAATAAAAATTTATATATTTTAATTTATATAATAATAATATATTAAAAATAATTTTAAAAATTAAAAAAATTACCTATGAAACACACCGAATGTTTTGTATTTATGACGTATTTGTTGTGGAAGTAAAATTAGGTAAGGTGAAGTTTACATTTTTTTTTTAATATGTAATTTAAGATGTAAGTATTTTGGTATAATTTTTAATATAAAATATTAAAATTATTTAATAAATATTATATAATATATAATAAAAAATTAAAATATATAATAAAATATGCTTAACCAAATAAGACATGAGAATGTATGTTCCCGTCTCTTTGCGCCGCGTGCATCAATCGATGCTGTTGTCTTTTCTATTAAACTAAT
The DNA here is from genome assembly GCA_024699675.1 of Amphibolis antarctica. Taxonomy (NCBI): domain Eukaryota; kingdom Viridiplantae; phylum Streptophyta; class Magnoliopsida; order Alismatales; family Cymodoceaceae; genus Amphibolis; species Amphibolis antarctica. The sequence continues at coordinate 13,717 of JAMKPZ010005567.1, read as the reverse complement.
ACTCTGTTGCGACTTTAATTAATACTTATTGAATCGATTAGACTTTTGACATTTCATGTTATTATTTTAATTGTAATGCGGTACTTTTTGTTTGTCCTGTTCGCCTAATTTTAAACTTTTTACATGAGATTTTTTAATCTTTATTTATTACTTTTGATTTTTTATAAGTTTACTATTCTGTCATTTTAATATGAATATTAATTTTTTAGTAATATTATTAAAATTATTTTTTTAATAATATTTAACTTTAAATTATTACTTTATATATATATATATATATTCGTAGAGAAAGATTAAAAAAGTGGTATTGTATTACGAAAATCTTAATAAAAATATCTACAATTTCTTAGATAATAAAGTTAGAAATGAAGATTGTCAAATATAATATTTTGAAATTAAAGATATTAATTATATGGTAAGAATAGTAGTATATATCAAGAGAAAAATTAAGATATGGTTAAATAAATTATTAAAAAATTTAAATTATTAAATTAATGTACTATTAAAAAAGTAACTTTGAGATGTTAATAAAAAGTATTTTCTCTTTTAATATAAATATATAATCTACCTCCCGTAAATAAAAAAAAACAAATCATGGACCACCTGCAGCTGCTGCTGCTGCTGCTCCTCCGCTTCTGCTCCGCCGAGTTCGTTCCCACCGATAACTACCTCCTCAACTGCGGCTCAGCCGGCGGCGCCAGCTTTTCCAACGGCTCCGACAGCCGCCTATTCCTGCCGGACTCCACCAGCACCACCGGGGTCACCTTCTCCTTCGATGGTTCGTCCAGTGTCGCCGACCCCAACCCCGCCGCCTCTACTCCCGAGCCCTACAGAACAGTTCGCTTATTCTCCGCCGCCTCCTCGTACGCCTTCCGGATCGGAAAGCAGGGCACCCACGTCGTCCGTCTACACTTCTACCCCTTCGCCATCGACGACCTGAACCTGTCGTCCTCCGTCTTCAACGTCTCCGCCTCCGGCGCGCTGCTGCTCACCTCCTTCACCCCAAGCCCCACCTCCGACCCCTTGGTCCTCAAGGAGTTCTACCTCCCCATCAGCGCCGGCACCTTCTCCATCTCCTTCTCCTCCCCTGCCTTCGTCAGCGCCATCGAGGTCTTCTCCGCCCCCGACGAGCTCCTCGTCAACAACCCGACCCGAATCGTGCCGGGGGCGGCGACCGAGCCCTACGTTGGTCTGTCGACCCAGATGCTGGAGACCGTGCACAGGATCAACGTCGGAGGAGAAAAGCTCACGCCGAGAAACGACACCTTGTGGAGGACGTGGGTCACCGACGACGCCTTCCTCCGGACGAAGCCGTCGGCGCTGGAGAAGACGGGGCGGCCCAAATACCTGTCGGGCGAGGGGCTCGGGTCGTCGGAGGAGATCGCACCGGAAAAGGTCTACGGCACCCTCCGTGAACTGAACGGTGGTGGTGCCGTGAATGCTTCCGGTGGCCGGTTCAACCTGACCTGGGGCTTAAGCGTGAGCTCCGAACAAAGCTACCTCGTCAGGATGCATTTCTGCGATATCGTCAGCGACGCAGCCGGCGATCTGGTGTTCGACTCCTACATCAATGGCTTGTCGGCGTTCAAAGACACCGACATCGCGAAGAGGATGAAGCAGGAATTGGGGGTCCCGTACTACACCGATTCGGTTGTGGACGCCGGCGACGCGGCGGAGCTGGTGGTCAGCGTCGGCCCGTCGAGCGGTGTCTCCTCGTCCAAAAGAAACGCCATACTGAATGGGCTGGAGGTCATGAAGATCAACGGCGAGCCCGTGCCGACTGAGAGCGCAGAGAAAGGTCGGAATTTGGGCGCCGTGGTGGGTGCTGTGGTCGGCTGCTTGGTTTTGGTTGGGCTGGCGACGGTGTTGGGTTTTATTGTGACTGGGCGTTGGAAGCGGAAACCGCCGCCGTCGACGACGGTGGCGGCAGCGGAGGAGGGGGGTAGTGAATGGACGCGGTTGTATCGTCCTTATCGGAGCCAGACGACGGGGGGAAGTGGAGGTTCAGCATTGGGGAATCTGAACCTGGAGCTGAAGCTGCCGTTCGCCGACATACTGCTGGCGACCAAGAACTTCGCCGGCGATCGTCAGGTCGGGCAAGGCGGATTCGGGAAGGTGTACAAAGGCGTGCTCCAAGACGGCAGGGCCATTGCCGTCAAGCGAGGCTCCCGGGGATCGGGACAGGGCCTGTCGGAATTCTACACTGAGATAATGGTGCTCTCCAAAATCCGGCACCGGCACCTGGTGTCGTTGATCGGATACTGCGAAGAGCAGTCGGAGATGATCTTGGTGTACGAATTCATGGAGAACGGCACGCTAAGAGACCATCTTTGCGGACCAGACCGCGCCGCACGGCGGCCCCTGTCCTGGATCCGGCGGCTTGAGATATGCATCGCCTCCGCCAGTGGCCTTCACTACCTCCACACCGGCTCCGCCGCCCAGGGCATCATCCACCGCGACGTCAAATCTGCCAACATCTTGCTCGACGGCAACTACGTCGCCAAGGTCGCCGACTTCGGCCTGTCCAAGCTCGGCCCCCTCGTCGACAAGACCCATGTCAGCACCAACGTCAAGGGCAGCTTTGGCTACCTTGACCCTGAGTACTTCAAGACCCAGCAGCTCACCGACAAGTCCGACGTCTACTCCTTCGGCGTCGTCCTCCTCGAGGTCCTCTGCGCTCGCCCCGCCATCGACTCCTCCCTTCCTTGGGAGCAGCAGAACCTGGCGGACTGGGGGCTCAAGACCATCGGCGGCGGGAAGCTCCGTCAAATCGTGGACGCCTCCATCGCCGGAACCATCAACGCCAACTCGCTCAGGAAGTACGGCGACACAGTAGAGAAGTGCCTGTCGCAGTACGGCGTCGACAGGCCGTCAATGGCGGATGTCATGTGGAACCTCGACTACGCCCTCAAGCTCCAGCAGACTGGTACCACCCATCAACCGTTCGACGAAAGTGCTACGATTGTATCTGCTTCCCTATCATCTACTGCTTCGCCGCCGGCAGAATCCGACCACTCCATGGCCGCCACCGATCTTGGTCTGCAAGTTCCAGTGCCGGACGTCTCCGATGATTCACAGTCATGCTCTGTTCCGGTGTTTTCTCAGTTGGTCACCACCAAGGGCAGGTAGTAGTTGTTCTCCGGTCATGCCCTAATACCGTTAATGGTATCAAAAGGTATCAAATGTAATTTTAAAAAAAAATAAAAAAAAGATAAATTATAATAATTGATATCTTTTAATATTTAAATAAATAATATTAATATTAAAATTATATTTTTAAATATTAACGTGATTAAATATCATGATTAGGTTAATATAAAAAACCTATCTCATAAAATTACTTATGTCATACATTGAAAGTGATTTTTATATTTAAAAAGAGTATTTTTAAATGAAATCAAAGTTTTTATTTATTTTTACATTTTTTATTATATATTTTTATTTTTTTATTGTACAGTGATATATAATAATGTTTATCAAATAATTTTAATATTTATATTAAAAATTATATCAAAATATTTATATTATATATCATGTAATTTTTTTTAAAATGTAAATTTTATCTTACTTAATTTTATCTCTTAAGCAAATACACTTAAAAAGGTTTGTATTTCCTGGAAATAAATAAAAAAGAAAATTTAGAACATTTTTTATTATTAAAATTTAAAAAATTTAAAAATAGAAAATTTTATGAAATCATCTTATAAAAATATATGAAAATTTATATTTAATCTTTAAAAAATTAAAAATATTTTAGTTTTTTAATAAATTTTTTTTTAATTTACCTTTTTAACAAACAAACCCTCCTAAAGTAAAAATTGTCAGGAAAATATTTTGATTTCGACATTGGTTTTTTTTATCATGAAGCGATTTCTTCCATACCTGCATGGGTAGTTTATTTACAAGTTCTCAATATCTGGAAAATAAAAAATAAAATATAAAAATAAAAAAAAAATTATTAGGTTTTTTAATGTATGTTATGGAAAATAAGAAAAACTTATACATGGACCTAAATTTTTTTTGTAAAAATTAAATATTTTAACCTAGATTCGAATTTAAATTATTAAATTAATAAAATACATTTTTTAAAAATAATAAATTAATTTTCTATTAATGTGATGAATTAATTTTTATTAATATTTTTTACATTTTTGCACATTACTAATTACCATCCACTCTATCAAATTTTTATTAAAATACATTTTTCATTTTTCAATTTTTTGCTAAGTACAAACTCCTGTGGTATCAAAATGGATGGTTGTGAGTGTAGATATTAATTAAAATCTATTTTGTTAAAATTCAACTTAAAATTAATTGACCTTTAGTGAAATATTTTTATATATGTATTAAATTTATTTTAATCTTTACATTTATTAATACAAAACTATTTTAACACTTTTTTTCATTTGTAACTTATTTTTATGCTTATAAGTGTTTACAAGTAAATATATATGAATTGACTTTAATATCATGTCAAAGTTTAATTCAAAATCAATTGATCTTAGGTGGAATTCAATCTCTATATTTAATTATTCTAAAATATATTTTTTACGAATATTTACAATAACTTTTAACAATAGTATATTGAATTTTATTTCACTATATTATTCTATAATATTGGACGTATAAAAATATAACTACATAATTCTGGAAAGATAAAATGACATATTGAAAATAAATTTAATATATCCTTTATAATAATTGCAATAAAAATTATTGTGAATTACTACATTCACATTTTACTCTATTTAATAATATAAAACATCATTTCTGTGTGTTTTGAAATAAGTAACAATGAAATGAGTGGCAAAAAATTAATGATTATCCCTAAATTTTGACACCTTCATTTAACTGAAGATTTAGGGTTTGCTTGTATTGTATGAAAAATCAAGAAAAAATGAAAATTAATGAAAAAATTTAATTTGATTGTGGTTTGTGCATATCAATAAAAATTAGGAAAATTTAATTTTTTTATTTTGTGGTTGTCATCAACGTCGACAGCAGTTGAAGGGGAAGTGGTGGAGGAAGAAGAGAAAGGAGTTGGATAGAATTAAAATTGAAATTAATTTTATAAATTAAATTAAAAATGTATAGTAATGTTAAAAGTGATTTTAGAAGTTAATTAGAATTGACTTCAAATGAGACCTAAGTTAGCAGGCAATCGTATGCTCAATTATATATCTTGGATGAATAATCTTTGAATATTTCAATATTCAAGAGCTCTGTTTGCCTCAAATGATCTACTTTGGATGTGTTTTTGTCTTCAGAAAATGTTAACTGTGAGAAAATCAGTAAGTTAAAAGCGCATTCTCAAAATTGCAATGATATGTCAATAACCATGATTCATTGTTGCATTAAGGCAAACAAATTAAATTAGTCATGTGTAATTAATGTCTACAATAGATGTTTAATTTTTCATTAGCAAAACCTTGAACAATGGGATACTAGAATTGCCACATCCTAGTAAACCTGTCCGTGGGCCTTGTCTGATTCAAATTTTTTGTAGGCTAAGTTGTGTTCAGGCTAAGTTTAATTTTTTGATTATTTTTTATTTTATTAAAATTTAATATAATATTAATATAATTTATAAATATTAAAAGATAGTTAAAGATGATATTTGAATTAGTAACTATATATTATCTATTAATAAACTCAAATCACTAAGCTATATATAATATATATAATTTAATAAAAGTATATTAAATAAAATACAAAGTTTTAAAAAATTACAAAATTATTTTCGTATCATGTTATATTGACCCACATGTTGAAAGTGGGATATACTGTGCCAATCATGAAAACATGAAAGTGCAACTCAAGTATGATCCAACGCTATCATATTGGACCTTATTGGTCAACAACATAATTTAATTATATAGGTTAAAATATGATTAAATTTTTGTAAGAATTTTTTTTATTTAATAATTAAAAAATGATGAAAAAAATCTGGATGAAAAAGTTTAATTTTTATTTATATTTTTTAAAATACACAAACATATAAAAATTTAAAATTTTTAAATATTTTTTCCCAAGATCTCAAGTACACATACGTGCATGTGTTTGGCTAAACATTTTTTTCTATATAATTATATTTTTCATTATATATCGTGATATTTATAGTATCATTTATTAAATAATTTTTACGCTATTTACTATTTATTTGGTAGGACAAATCTAAAAAAAAATTCATTACAATTTTAAAAAATACTATCATCATATTAATATAATAAATATTATTTATTATTCTATTACATATTTTATTCATTATTTAACCATAATTTTCAAAAAAATACTATCTATTATAATAAATACTCTACGTTATTCTTTTACATATTATATTTATTATTCATTATAATTTTTTTTTAAATATTATCATTTATTATTATTATAAATCATATAATTTCTTCGAAATCACGAAACTTACCTCGCGACACCAAAACCCGCCCTCCCCCTCAACTAAACATATGCTGGTCTGCTGATAAAAGCAAACCCTGGACCCTTCAATTCGGCTTCTGCGCTAGTCCGGCGACGGTGGTGGGAGCGCCCGGCGCGAGAAGATGGCGGCTGAGGAGCAGGAGGACGAAGAAAAAGAGCAGGCGGGGGACGAAACGAGTCCCGTCGGATCACAAGCCTCAGCTGGTGAAGAAAAAGAAGCATCCCCCTCGCACCTCCCCTTCGCACCCGCCGCCGAGGTACGATCCTGGTAGTCTTCCCCGTTTCATTGAAAAATGGAACCGCAGCTAGACGAAAATGCTCGCCGTAAACCTCACAGAGTGATATTTGTGGCCTCTTGCGTTGCAATGATTTTCCATCCTGCGTTTGTGGATTCTTACCGTCTGACGACGTTTTCGTGTAGTTGCTGGAGGAGGGGACGACGACGGTTGATCCCAGTTACATCATCTCTTTGATTCGGAAGTTGTTGCCTGATGACAGGAGGTCAGGTAGGTGGTTGTCTGCCTGACTTCCGATGACTTCCGCTGATCGTGATAAAATTGGTGGATACAGGAATGCGTTTTTGCTTGTGATGGTTGAAGTGGGGAGTGGAATTCTAGAGAAATTATGTGGTATCTTTGCTGAAACGTCTTGCTTTTGATCTTTATTCAGTGTCAGGGCATCTTCCTAGCCCCAAAATGAACGGTGGGGAGTGCATTGGGGTTGGAGAAAGCGAAATGTCGAAACATTCTTCTGATGATTTTGAGAAAGCAACCTCGTTGGAACTAGAAGGTACTTGGGAAGAATGTGGATGCATTTTGTGGGACCTCTCTGTGGACACCAGCCATGCTACGTTCATGGTATGCGTCTTTTTATTTGACTTGCAGATCACACATTCACACTATAGTTTAGGAATGATGTTATCATCAAATGATGGGATTCCCTATATTTTGTTCCTAACACCACAATTGAACTGTTTTCTTTTTGTATGAAATTATTGATATGCTTATAACCAAAGTAACTAGCAATGGTCTCGTGCTTTGCATGGGTTACCTTTTAATGCATTAGATTTAAAGTACTTACAAGAAATTATAAACGTTGTTATTTGAAGTGGTGGATATGGTGAAGTGATGGTAGTCTAGTGAAGTTTCTAGTACTGTGATGGATATGATGGTAGTCTAGTGAAGTTTCTAGTACTGTGATGGATATGATGGTAGTGGTGTTGTGGATGACTGCTGAAAGGAGAGAAAAAGTTTGGATAAAGTGGGTGAGAAAAAAGGAGAGAGGGAGACTTGGTGGTGTTTCTTTTTTGAAAAAATGGAGACATGGTGTTGGGTCTGGAAATTTACAGTACTTAGCTTGTTTATTTTTTCACTTTATAAATACTTATTATTTATGTGTTTTGGTAAACTTGCAATAAAATGTATAATATTTTTTAAAATTACTTAAAAACCTGACGATGAAGCCTCTTTTCTTTTATTATAGTGACATGAATTGCTGCAAATGTATTTCTTGTTCTGTTTCAAACTGATCTTATCCAACTCAGAAACCTCTCTATTCAAAATTCATGTTCATCAAAGCATGCTAAATTTTAATTGCAAAGTGCTCAATTTAAATAGCTAATATAATCTAAATATATTAAGATTTGATACCTTAAAATAGCAGCTGCCCAAGTAAATTTCTCAATTTTTGCGTTGTAAATACATCTGCAGTTTTAAAAGTGGAGAAAATTAGATCCTATATCATGCTTTAAAATTTAACAATGGGATTTTGGTGGTGGGTGAATCATCTGATTACTTTTGCATTCAAGGCTTTTGGAGTTGATTCTGTGATCACTGTAAATAAAAACGTAGCATAGTTGAAAAGACATAAGATAGCTTTAATCAGTTAATCAGATATATGTGCTGTGATAATATTCTGGCAAATATAAACTTGGAATGTATATGGTAGCCATGATAAGTACATATTATTTCAGTTTGGAAGTTTTTGTTTGCTGTAAAATGAGATTCCTTCCATGCACAAAGATGTCAAAAATGCCAGTTTGCCACCAACATTATGAGTTGGATAAGATTTCTTTGGTAATACTTCAGAAATATAGTGGATCATGAAATCTAGAAATTCTTCTTTGTAATCTGTGTCAGTGTTTCACATGAATATTGTTCAATATCAACAAAGCAAGCACATTTTTCATTATCTTGTTAGAATTAATTCTCAATGTTATTGACTTCCATAAATGAATATCAATTTTGCAACATTTACAGACAGAAAATCTCTTACTTGAAGTTCTTGTGGCAAATCTCTCTGTTTCAACATCTGCACGAGTTACCGTAAGTCTCAAGAAACATTGTATACCTTAATTATCTTTTTAAATACATCTACATTTTTCATTTATTGTAGATGAATGCCAAATTATGACGATGTTATCCTAAACTCGTATTTCATTCAGTTACTGTGACCTCAAGAAATTGTGACAAATATCCTGCAAAATTACATGCTTCATATTTCTTTTTGTTGTCTAGAATCTACATACATTATACCTATCTTTTAACGATTTGGCTAAAGTGGAGATACCAATAAGTTTCCTATTCTCTTTCAATTTATTGTAATGTATAAGGATGTACTGTTACCTAATGACATATTAAAGCAATATAAGAATTAATTCTAGATTAAAATTATGAAGAAATACACTATAATTCAAAATATTCGAACTAAGTAGCATTAAGATTGAATATATGGAGTGTAAGTTTAGTAACAATAAACACAATAATATAACAACATCAAAAATCAAAGTCTTAATCCCGCTATATGGGGTCAACCAAATGAAGCCTTTCCATCTATTTATTTCTATCTACATGATAAGAAAAATAATGAAAAATATAAAATTAAATGGTCTTGAGATTTCTAAAAGCAAAAATTTTAGATTCTTGAGATTCATAATAAGCACCAATGGAGGAGTTACAGAGAATATTGTCCATAAAAAGTATGTTGAACAAAGTGGAGAAATACACTAACAGTGTTATGTGGTAAAAGAATATCCTTGAAAATAAAAGGAAGATTTTATAGGTTATTTATTCACCTAACTAGACTGTATGGTGCTGAGCGTGGACTTTTAAAAATGGACATGCACACAAAATGTCAGAAAAATAAAAAATGGATGAGTGGTAATATTATGAGAGGTAAGCTAAGAAACAATTTCATCCAAAATATGGTAGGGGTTGCTTCTCTCTTTTTAGAAAGAAAAAATGATTTTTATTAAGTTAACAAGAAACATCCAGGCATGGAAGGCTTATAGGTACACCTATAAGGAATGGAAATTAATTAATTTGTGGGAAACTAAAAGAAACAAAGGAAGGAAAAATTTTCTTGGTTATAAATAGTGAAAAAAGGTTTAAAATTACATATTTTAATTGAAGATTTTGTGATGGATAAAAATAATTGAATAAATGGAAATAAAGCATTCATGTAATCAACCCACATAGTTAGAATAAGGCATTGGTTGTTATTGTTGTATTTTTTAACCATGATTTAGGAAGTCTCTATATTGAATTATAATCTTATATCTACTTATGCAGTCTTTTTTGAGTTTTAACTTCTTAAGTTTCTCTTCTACGTTATTCCACTGGATGTATCCTATTATCTTTTAATGAGATCCATCTATTCTCTCTCAAAAAAGGTTTCTCTACATTTTATTTATTTGTGATTGGTAACAATTTTTATGGATTTTCCATGAAATTGAAGTTGCGTCTGCAAGTTCACCTACTAGAGCCTTTAGAAAACTGATTTGACATAAGTGGGATAACGTCTAGAACTAGTCTGACAAATCTTTTCTCATTTTCTAACAATTGTGACTAAAAAGTGATTCCTGGAAGTGTCTGCAACCATCTTATCATACTAATTCTTATCTAGCATACTTTTGTGATGAATTTTTAGAAGAAATGTTTCAGAAGCTGTAATATCTTCTAATGATCCTAAAGTACTGTTCAGAATATTGTAATTTTGTAGTTTTGGAAAGGATGATCATGAACTTACCAACAATTTTAAACTTAAATTAGTGTATTCCCCCCTAGGCAATGACTGTGATTACAAATATTAAGTTTGTTAGCTGAAAATGGCTCATGATAATCTCAAATCCACCAATTTGTCTTAAAATGTTTAGGTTGATATTATATGATGGTAATTGATCTTTTTTTTAAACAAGTGTTTATATTCCTTATTGGTATTTTAACTTATAATCACCTCAATTTGATTTATCTGATGGAATCCCAAAGCATAGCTAAAACCATGAATAATTTTGAAGGTTTCTCACATTTCCTTCGATGTAGTAGCCTGGTTTTCCCTTCTTACATTTCAAATGTACACCATCTAGTGTCTAGATGCCATTTGTGGTATCTCAGTCCAATGTGTTAATAACAACCTTAGATCCGTCAACTATATTTAAAATACTTATGGTGAAGTTTAATTGGTATTTGATTATTTATCTTTATTTAAACAGTCCAGTTCTCCTTCTAAAGAAATATTTGACTAAATATAAGATTTCATATAGTCTAAAATTAGCTCTGACCATAGAGAAACAATTGCACTTAGATGTCAATCTTTATTTTGATGGTAAGAAGAAAAAAATGTGGTGCTTTGTCATTTTGCAGTGGCTAGTTAAATTGAGTTGATTTCTGGCAAGATAAAAGATGCTTGTGATTATAATATTTTATGATTAGTAGGTGACTTTCAACTGCTAGTTGAAAATTTTTAAATACAGATTATTTCCGTGTGTTCTGTAGGAGATATGCCTTGGAATTATTGGAAATCTTGCTTGCCATGATATCCTAAGTGCTGCTATTGTTTCCACTAAAGGTTTGGTTGAGACTGTTGTCAACCAATTGTTCCATGAAGATAGTCTTTGCCTTTCAGAAACATGTCGGTAAGAGTTTGATATTTTAATAATTTAATTATTATGTCATGTCTTACATCTAATGTCCCATTGACAATGCAAATCACCATAACTAGCAATTGAAATTCTTCTTTTACATATGAATATTTTTTGGTAAAAAAATGTATGTGAAACATTAGATTCATTAAGCTTTAAAACCTCTTAATTCCAGATTATTGACTGTCAGTATTCAAGGCAGTGCTTTTGCAACTTGGGCTGAAGCACTGCAGCAAGAGTATGCTTTACAACATATTCTGTGGATTGCAGAAAACACACTAAACTTGCAATTACTGGAAAAGGTAAGAACTAAGTTTGTTACCCCACTATTTGGCTGGTTATCTGGCTAGGTATGATATGGGTTCCCTTCAGGCTTGCTGTATGCCCTAGCAGCAACAGTCTTAATGTTCAGTAAGTTCAGTCCAACTAATACTTGTTGATTTTATAAAACTGTCTTAAGATGGATGGGACAATTTTGATTTCATGAAACAGGGGAATGGTAGTAGATTGTTTTCTCATGTGGCTAGACACTAAGATATGAGTGCAATATTTATAATATGATCTCTGTTGGTATTAACTGAACTCAAAATTAGTCAGATAATAAACTTCCATTATAAGATGAATAAATGAACTTAGTTGAACTTTTGGTATAGCCGTTGTATTTACTATTGATGATTAAATATAATCAATTTTTCTTTTTGACATTTTCAGAGACTCATTGAGTTGCAATTTCACATTTGACTTGAGTAGTTGGGTACTTGCACTATTTGTTACATCAGAATATTTAATTTTCTTGCATTTCCTGATGCAGAATTATTATATTTGCAGACCATTGGGCTACTACTAACAATTGCTGAAACTCATCAAGTTGGTGCTATTCTTATACCCTCTTTGGAATCGCTGGGTCTGACAACCCTTCTAGTCACTTTATTAGCATGTGAGATGGATAAAGTAGTAAATGAAAACAAGCTAGAAAGGTAGTTGCCATGCCTTTCCATATTGTAAGATTTCTATCTTGCACTTTCTGGAAAAAAACGTGCTATTTGATGTTTGCATATACTATATCATCTATGTATAATACATGATTGGGTAAATTTGTGACAATATTATTGGAAATTTCAAATTTGTGATCTTCCCAAGCCTTTATATAAATACCGCCAAGGGTCCCACATTAGTCAGGTGATTGACTAGTCTTGTGGTTAGTTGATTTGTAGTTACCAGTTTATTTTATATGAAGATATTGGATTTTGCTAGCGTATATGTAGTCTTGGGTCTGTATTACTATGATATATACATAAAGAGTGAAGGACCTCATAGTTACTGTTGATGTTACTTGTGGCAGTTTATTTTGCAGGAATAAATTAAATCATTATGATATATTCTTAAGAATCTTTATGAGTTTTCAATGAATTCAAAGAGCACAAGCCAGTTATGCTAATACTGTCTATAATTCAATTAGTACTTTTGGACCAGGTAGCTATGAAAATATGAACGAGAAGCATCAGTAAGAATTTTGTTAGTGTGGTGCGTCATTTCATTTAAAACAACATGATTGTGACTAAATTGCTTACACTTGGCTCCTCTTGAATAAATCAGATTCTAATGAAATGTTCATGAAATCGAAAGCATGCTGATAGAGGTAGAAAGTGAGATTGCAATTAGATTTTCCGTAGTTACATATATAAATGGATCTTTTTGACACCTTAGGATGTATGGGTGTATGGATATCCCCTAACCTACTACCTGCTAACTCTCATTCTTAAGTTGCAGCTTATATAATCTAATATGCTTAGCTTGTGACATAAAAACTCACAAAAATCCTTAATTCGTCAATGAAGATATCAACAAGCTCTTTGGGGGAAGGAATATAGAGAGTAGCAATGATTCACTTGGTCACCATGCCTTTGACGTAATGATCAACCTTAATGTGCTGGTTTGTTAATGAAAAATTTGATTGTTTCCAATGAAGATGGTTTAATTGTCATAATGCATTGACATTGGTAGCTATACTGAAATCCTAGCATGGTCAACTATGACCTAATCACACTATTTCAGACATTGTTTGAGCCATTGATTTGTACTCTGCCTAATGACCACATTCTATTTCTTACTCATTTTAAGTATCTAAATTATCTCCAACATTGTTGCAATTATCTTGGAGGAGACTTTTTGTCATCATTATCTCCTATGCAACTCTTATACATTGAAGTTTGCATACCAAATGACCTACCTTTTGTAATAGGTAAAGAGCATGCTTCCTTTAAGGTAGTATCATTTTGCCATTGTTAGGGATGTGTATGATTTAATTTGGTTTTTTCAAGACTCAAGAACTATGAACTAAACTATATATATTAGTTTTGAAAA
>JAMKPZ010005566.1:0-13164 GCA_024699675.1 Amphibolis antarctica | reverse complement strand
TCAAATCTGGGAAGGGTATGAATTACTTGATTATTTGGTAAGGGACTATTTAGTTGGACCATCTGAGGTTATGAACGACCCTATTTCCAAAAATATAGAAGAGTCATCTGAGGTGTTAGCCACCCTTAACTCAGAAGAAGATTTTAATGCTCCTATAACAAACAATGTACCAAAAAAAGAATCAAAAGATGTAAGTATAATATTAAGATCTGGTGTCACTTATGAAGGTCCAAAAGAGGATGATAAAGAAGAACAAATTAATGACAATTTTACAAAGAAAGAGGAAATTAAAGAAAAATCTAGTCTAGAAGACAAGGCTGATGCTGAGTTAGAGGATAATACAGAATCTCAAAATAGTAAAGAATCTAAAAATAGTAATGAAATCAAAAAGAAAGATGTTATAAATGAAGATAAGTTAAGAAACGAAAATCACTTTCCATTTCCACATAGGATGAGAAATGTTAAGGATCAAGAAATGGAACAAATTAGTAAAATATTCGAATAAGTTAAAGTCAATATACCATTATTGGAAATTATTAGACAAGTTCCTTCTTATGCCAAATATCTTAAAACTCTTTGTACCAAGAATAGAAGGAAGAAAATATTAAAAAAGGCATTTTTAGCTAAAGAGGTAAGCTCCATGTTAATTAATCCTATACCTGAAAAATTAAATGATCCAAGAACTCCTGTTATTTCCTGTTATATAGGGGATTGTTATTTTAATACAGTGTTAATAGACTTAGGAGCTAGAATTAATGTCATGCCTAGTTCTATTTATGAGAAGTTAAAATTGGATAATATCAAACCTACAAGAACAGTGATTCAACTGGTAGATAAATCCATAAGAATACCTTTAGGAAAAGTGGAAAACATTTTGGTAAGGGTTATGGAGTTTGTCTACCCTGTTGATTTTACTATAATAGAAATAAAGCTTCAAGTATAACTCAAGATCAAGCTATAATAATTTTGGGAAGACCATTTTTAACTACAGCCGATGCTTGCATAAGTTGTAGAAATGGTTGGATGGAATTAGCTTGCGATGATCAAAAATTAGAACTAAATATTTTCAGTGGGGTTAAGAAGAATTTTAAAGAGCTTCAATTTAAACATTTTAAGGTTAATCTAATCAAAACTTTTAAAATAGATGAGGACTTAAATATAGAGGAATTAGATCATGTTGAAAAATGTGTAATATCGAATGAAGAAATGTTGAAAGAGGAAATCTCTAAGCAAACTGAGAATATGGATGCAAACGAAGAAAAATTTGAAAAGGATAATGAATCATTAACTTCAGAATACCCAATGCTTGAGCTGAAACCACTTCCAGAAAATTTAAAATATGCATTTTTGGAGAACAATGAGAATCTACCAATTGTTATTGCTTCTAATTTAACATCAATACAAATAGAAAATCTTTTAAAAGTGTTGAGAAAGCATAAGGGAGCAATAGGATGGTAGATGTCAAACATAAAAGGTATAAGTTCAACTATTTGCCAACATAGGATTAATTTGGAATCTGAAATTAAACCTGTTAGGCAACCATAGAGAAGATTAAATCCAAATATTAAAGAGGTTGTTAAAAAGGAAATTCTGAAATGGTTAGACAATGACATAATTTATCCAATATCTGATAATTCTTGGGTGAGTCTAGTTCAAGTAGGACCAAAAAAATCTAGGATAACAGTTGTGGAAAACGACAACAAGGAATTAGTTCCAACTAAAGTTCAAACTAGTTGGAGGGTTTGTATAGATTACAGAAGACTGAATGCAGCAACTAGGAAGGATTACTTTCCTTTGCCTTTTATAGATCAAATGTTAGAAAAATTGGCAAGGCATGAGTATTATTGTTTCCTAGATGGCTATTCAAGTTATAATCAAATCCTTGTTTCACTTGAGGATCAAGAGAAAACAACTTTTACATGTCCTTTTGGAACATTTGCCTTTAGTCGTATGCCTTTTGGGCTATGCAATGCACCTGCTGCATTTCAAAGGTGTATGACAGGCATCTTCATTGATTTTATAGATGAATTTTTAGAAGTATTTATGGATGATTTTTCTATATATGGGGACTCATTTGAAAAAAATTTAATTAATTTATAGAAAGTACTAGTGAGATGTGAACAGAAAAAGTTAGTGTTAAACTAGGAAAAATGCCATTTTATGGTTAAACAAGGAATCGTTTTAAGACATGTTATTTCTACTGAAGGCATAAAAGTTGACAAAGCAAAAGTGGAATTAATATCTAATTTACCTATTCCTAGAATAGTTAAAGATATAAGAGCATTTTTAGGACATTTTGGTTTTAATAGAAGATTTATTAAAAATTTTAGTAAAATTGCTCGACCTTTAACTCAATTATTAATTAAAGATGTACAATTAGAATTTAATGAGGAATGCACGAAAGCATTTAATTTTCTTAAGGAAGCCCTCACCACTTCACCTATAGTTTATGCACCCGATTGGTCTCAACGTTTTGAATTAATGTGTGATGCATCAGACTATGCATTAGGTGCAGTTCTAGGTCAAAAATTAGACAAACTACAAAGAGTAATATATTATGCTAGCAAGACATTGAATGAAACACAAATCAATTACAGTGTAACTGAAAAAGAATTTCTAGCAGTGGTTTTTTTCTTAGAAAAGTTTAGGTCATATCTAATAGGTAGTCATACTATCATTTACACTAATCACTCAGCACTTAAGTATTTTGTTAGTTAAAAAAGATGCTAAACCAAGGCTTATAAGATGGATTTTGCTATTGCAAGAGTTTGACTTGGAAATTAAGGGTAAGAAAGGTTGTGAAAACACTATGGCAGACCATATGTCAAGATTAGATGCTTCATTCCTACCTGATCCACCAATAGATGATACATTTCCAAATGAGCAATTGTTTATGCTAAATTCCTGCCCATGGTATGCTAATATAGTTAATTATTTGGCTACAGGTTTAGTACCTCATGATTGGTCCAATTTAGATAAGAAAATGTTCTTTTCAAGGGTTAAATATTTCTTTAGGGATGATCCTTACCTGTTTAAGCAATGCCCTGACCAAATTGTAAGGAGATCTATCCCAGAAGCAGAAACTCAATTAGTGTTATCATTTTGTCATGATCAACTTGCTGGAGGACATTTTGGAGCTAAAAAGATTGCTTTAAAAGTGCTTCATAGTGGCCTATATTAGCCAACATTATTAAAAGATGCATACGAATATTGTAAAAAATGTGTTCAATGCCAAAAAGTAGGAAGAATTACAAAACAAAATATGATGCCATTAAATCCTATCCAAGAAGTATAGGTTTTTGATGTCTAGGGTATAGATTTCATGGGACCTTTTCCAAATTCAAATGGTTTTGTTTATATTCTCTTGGCAGTAGAATATGTAACCAAGTGGATAGAGGCAATTCCTACTAAAACTAATGACTCTATAATAGTGATGAGATTTTTAAAATCCAACATAATGTCTCGATTTGGTATTCCAAGAGCAATTATCAGTGATAGGGGAACTCATTTTTGTAACAAAAATTTTGAAAAGTTATTGAAAAGATATGGACTGTTACATAGGTTAGCTACCCCTTACCATCCTCAAACTAGTGGATAAGTTGAAAGTGCTAACAAGAAAATTAAAGGAATCTTAGAAAAAGTAGTAAACCCCACTAGGAGAGACTTGTCTGATAAGCTAGATGATTCTCTTTGGGCATATAGAACAGCTTATGAAACAATATTAGGGACAACTCTATATAAATTAGTATATAGCAAGGCTTGTCATTTACCTGTGGAATTAGAGCATAAAGTATTATGGGCACTTAAGCAACTAAACTTAAGTATAAAAATAGCAGGTAGTAATAGACAAGTGCAATTAGTAGAATTAGAAGAATTAAGAAATATGGCCTATGAAAGTTCAAAAATAGCTAAAGAAAGGATGAAAACATGGCATGATAAAAGAATTCTACACAGAATATTTGTAAAAGGGCTAGAAGTTTTATTATATAATTCACGACTACACTCTTTTCCAAGAAAATTGAAATCCAGATGGACTAGTCCATTTGTTGTTAAATATGTTTATCCTTATGGAGTAGTTGATTTGGAAAATCTGCAAAGTCATGAAATTTTTAAAGTTAATGGTCAAAGATTAAAACATTTTCTAAAATTCTTGGAGAAGAAAGAGGTAGAGTTCGTAGCATTAGAAGGAGAGTGAAGCAATATATAAATATAAATATAAATATAAATATAAATATAAATATAAATAAATATATATATATATATAGGGAAAAATGGTTCTGTTGGTGCCCACAGAAGTCGATTCTATAGGCACCCGTTGGATCAAAGTTTAACAATAGTTTGATCAAGAGAGTGTGTCCAAAAAAAAAAACTCACGTCGATGACACCCACGTAAAAGCAGTCCATTTATTTTAACACAAAAAAATTCACAAAAAGTCACCTGTGTGATTTGCGATTCCTTTTCGTCACCTGTGATTTGCAATTCTTTTTCCCCAATCAAAGTCACCTGTGATTCGTCATCTCCCCGGAAGTCCCCTCATCTTCCCTTCAATCTTTTTAAAGTTATCGAATGGAACACAGAAGGACGTCAATTACCGTTGGATCTACGGACGAGTTACAGGTGTGCTTTCATGTTATTAAAAGTTGATTTATTAAGTGCATTGATTATACTTTCATTTAACATGAATGAACATTTATTGGGGAAAAATGTTTGCAACATTTATTGGGAAAGAAGTTAGTTAGACCGACAAACTATTAATTACATTAAGTACAAAGTAAAATATGTTTAATCTGAAATGTTACATTTAATTATCAACCACTCTGTAAAGAACAGACGAATATAAAAGTAAATAGATAATTACATATTCAAGTTAACATTTACAAAGTGGTTGATGATTATAGAGTGGTTGATAATTAAAAACCACTCTGTAATGTTAATTAGCAACACACTAAGATTATTATCAACTATTCTGTAAAGTTATCAATGTACTTTGAAATTTAAAGTTAATTATCTTATCTGTTGGTAATTTAAAAGTCGTAATATGTGCACCTTTACAGAGTAGTTGATAATTAGTGGTTGATAACTTTAATTAAATGTTGCAACGTTAACTTTACAGAGTGGTTGATAATTTCAAAGTCTCACTCCTTTATTGTCGCACTTTTAATTAAAGAATCAACCATTCTTGAATTGTCAAAAGCTATTGGATGATAAACAGCAAGTATAATGGCTCAAATAGGACTATTTTGAAATGCAAGGGCTTGATGACCTAGAGTTCAATATTAGAATAGAAGGGTCGGCTAGCCATCCTGAAGGAGAAGGAGAAGTACAAGTCCACACCATGCCATGAAATTTTCTTCAGAGCATGATGCATATAATTTTTATAATGCATATGCAATGAAGAAAGGTTTTGCTATTAGAAAAAGTTGGTTTAGAAAATCAAAAGCTAGTAGAGAATTAATAGCACATAATTTTGTTTGTTATAAAGAGAGACATAAGGACGTGAATGAAAAACGTTGCTCGGGAAGTGATGTGGGCAGACAACGAGACATCCGAGAGGGTTGTGCTACAAGGTTTTATGTGGTGCGCAATGAACTAAATGTGTGGGTGGTTGAAAAATTTGTGAAAGATCATAATCATGTTCTTGTATTACCTGCAAAATCGAAGATGTTAAGATCTCATAAAAAGATATCATCTGTATCAAAAGGGTTACTGAATACCCTCTCAGAATGTGGCATTCAACCTTCCAAAGCGGCAAATGTTCTTTCAAATATGTCACAACAAAATATTAGTCCTGATCAAGTTATTCACCTTAATAGGACTAGGCAAAAGAATAATATGGGCAAGGAATGTATGACGGTAGTACAGTATTTTCAGCAACAAAGTCATAAGGATCCAAATTATTTCTTCTATTTTGAATTAGATGAAGATCATACAATCAGAAGTGTCTTTTGGGCTGATGGAAGGGCTCATGAAGCATATATGAAGTTTGGAGATGTGGTTGTTTTTGACACCACTTATAGGACCAATAATTTCAACATGCCTTTTGCACCATTTACTAGAGTAAATCACCACAAGTAGTCTACATTGTTTGGGTGTGCTTTACTAGTAGATGAGATAAAAGAAACCTTTCATTAGTTGTTTAGTACATTCCAAACTTGCATCTATGGCAAGAATCCAAAGGCCATTATTACAAATCAAGATCATGCAATGTGTGCAATTATTCCTGAAGTTTTTTCAGATTCTGTACAACGTTATTATTCTTGGCATATTGGCTGAAATGCCATTGGTCATGTCCCAGAGATGCGCATTGATGTCAACTTTAAGGTTGATTACAATAAATGTATATATGGTGCAATGACTCCTAAAGAGTTTGAAAAAGAGTGGGAATTATTGACAGTTAAATATCCAACACTACATGGTAACTCTTCGCTGAATTACATGTATACCATCCGACAGCATTGTGTTCCATGCTATATGAAAGATATATTTATGGCAGGCATGACCACAAGTCAAAGGTCTGAGAGCGTAAATTCATTTTTTGATGGGTATGTACATTCTCATACTCCTTTTTCAGAATTTGTTTTCCAATATGATAGAGCATTGAAAGCAAGACGTCAATTTGAGGAACATGAAAACTTAATTACTTTGACAACAAAGCTGATACTTTTGTTCTCTACCTCAATTGAAATTCAAGTGTCTACAAGTTATATAAGGAATATTTTTTCTATATTCCAAGATGAAATGAGAAAAGGATTGACGTATTTTAATAAAAAAATAAACAAAGTAGATATGCAATATTTTTTTGAAGTTTGGAATCCAATGATGTCAAGAAAACCTAAAATAGTCAGTTTGAATATGGAGACCAATTATGACGTACGCTGTTCATGCAAGAAATTTGAAAATGAAGGTCTTCTTTGTCATCATATCTTTTTTGTATTATGGAAGAAACAGATCACCCACATACCAAGCAAATATATATTGTATAGATTGACCATTCACTGTAGATACCACAATAGCACTATTGGTGGACCACCAAATCATGTTAACGGGTATGTTTATTATATTCATCAAAGAATTTTATTTCCACAATTAATGGTGATGAAACATCTTTTTGTATTTGTCACAGGTTTATTCATCTCATGAGATGGGACTAACGGTCTAGTGCATTCAAATTGGTGGACACTACTTTCACTTCAATAGAACAGTACGCACTAGTGAAATCAACTTTTGATGATTTGTTGAAGAGAACCAGTGGATTACGTGTGTAATGTACACAAGATGATCAAAGTGGAAAGAACCCCACTACAATTGATTTACCAACTGGTTTTGTGGTGAATGATCCATCTACATCAAGAAAAATCAAAGAAAGACCAGCCCATTCTCAATGGCTAAAAGCTTCCATTGAAGAAATTAACACCCATAAGAAGAGAAGGATGTGTCATGAGTGTGGGGAACTAGGTCATTACATAACTACTTGCCCCAATGTAGGTAGTCGTTAATAAAACAAGGAAGATGATGCCTGAAGAGGAGTATGACATAAGCATGCTTACATTACATGTAACTATTTTAGTCAAATAAACTAATGTAATATATTGAAATAATGAAATTCATTCAAGTCAAGACTTGTGTTTGGTGACATATATGTTTTTAATATATATGTTTAGTTTTGTAGTCATAAAAAATGTGGAGATTGTTAAGGATAATGTTCTCTGATTAATTATCCTTACTGTTTTGATGAAGAATTTAATGTTAACGTTCTATAACAAAACTTATTGTTATCATTTAAGTATGTTTACTACACAAAGATTCACATAAAACTTCAAAAGTAACCTTGCTATCGTTGTAGAAAACTGTGAAGTGGTTTTCCAACATTTAAATAAAGCGAAAGTATCGTAGAAATAAAGTAGCGATGGACGGAAGTACTGTTTACAGACCCATGTATAAATGGTAGTTCCGTGACTTTACCTTACAATTACGTGGAAGTATTGTCAATTGAATTATTTGGGTGACGGCCATAGTGTACAACGCACGTGCCTAACTTAAAAAGTCATGTGTAAATGTTAAAACACCGGTATTTTACTAAAATCGTCTGGTCTTTTAACATAAAACGTCGATTCTCTCATCACGTGTGAACTTAAAATTTCTTGTGACATGTAACTATACCCCTTCGAATATTAAGTTGACGGCCATACCATATAACGCACGTGCCTAACTTAAAATGTCACGTGTGAATGTTAAAACGCTGGTCTTTTAATACAATTGTCTGGTCTTTTAACATAAAACGTTGATTCTCTCATCATGTGTGAACTTAAAATTTCACATGACATCTAAACTATACCCCTTTGAATATTAAGTTAACGGCCATATTGTACAACGCACGTGCCTAACTTAAAAAGTCATGTGTGAATGTTAAAACATCAATCTTTTAATACAATCGTTTGGTCTTTTAACATAAAATGCTGATTCTCTCATCACGTGTGAACTTAAAATTTCACGTGACATCTAAACTATACCCTTTCGAATATTAAGTTAACGGTCATAATGTACAACACACGTGCCTAACTTAAAAAGTCACGTTTGAATCTTAAAACGCTAGTCTTTTAATACAATTGTCCGGTCTTTTAACATAAAATGCCGATTCTCTCATCACGTGTGAACTTAAAATTTCACGTGACATCTAAACTATAACCCTTCAAATATTAAGTTGATGGCCATACTATACAACGCACGCACCTAACTTAAAATGTCACGTGTGAATGTTAAAACGTCAGTCTTTTAATACAATCATCCAGTTTTTTAACATATAACACCGATCGTTTAATATAATCGTCTGATCTTTCAAATAAGTGGTAGTATTGAATAGCAAATATGTTTATGGTAAGATCCGAATATAAAAATCCAACTTTAACCCCCAATCTCTAAGCATATATAAAGCTTAAATTCGTAATGCCTTGTGCCCTAGTCTTCCTGAGTAAGAGCAAGTGCATCATGCATGACTTGGAGAAGAAGCTTCACTGTTAGTAACATAGCAATGGCACGTAGGAAGAAGAACATTGAAGTTCCACCGGTACTCCCGCATACATGGTAGGTCAAAATCGACAAAGTCGACAAGGAGATAGAGCTATTGAAGTCCAGGTATGACTTCTCTATCGATGTCTTTGAAGTTGTTGCAGAGGAGGTCAACATTGTAGAAACAGAGAACTTGCGACTACGATTACGGTTGGAAGGAGAAAAACTACACAATATCAGGTGTGCTGAGCGAAATGTGTTAAAATCATTTGGTGATTCCATGACACCGTTCAGTACGTTTGAAATAGGAGAGTGTTCTAAAGCTGCTAAAAGGAGACATAAGAAGCCTACTCCAAAGCCTAACAACACTACAGCCATCCGACCACAATCGTCAACTTCAGAATGGTTGAGCCCTAAAAGTAGCATGGAGGAAGCTCCACAACATCAAATTTCAATAGTAATGGAAGAACATTACAGTCCTCCAAGAATCTCAACTGAACAACACATACAAGAATCTATTGATGTCCAAGCTAAACAGGAGCATGTAAATCACCAACAAGAGACTTCAAAGGTGCACAATGAAGATCAATTGGGATTGATTGTATATTAGTCACAGACAGAGAATGTTGAAGATTTGCCAAGCACTTCTCATTTATTTCCTAAGGAACATATGACAGTAGACAATCTATATTTTCAAAATCAGGAATGTCTGGACAATTATAAAAAAATTTGAATTATGAGATACTATACGAAAGACTAGTAAATTTCAAAGATTTATAAGAGATTAAAGATCTCTTCAACTTTCAAAGTCTGCTACATATTATACCAACAAACTGTAAGTTAGATGTATTTAGAGAAGTCATTGCTACATTCTATGCTAACTTATATGTTGATGAGGGTAGATTATTTACCAACATAGATAAGACTATTTTTGAAATCACTCCTCAGTTGGTATATGATACTCTTAAATTGACAAATGAGGGTGTACATTTAGGTAGAACATCTTTGAACTTGCTAGATTAGAACATCAGTTCGATAGCAAGAACCCCTCATTTACATGGTAGATTACAGTATCTTGAACATCTTAATGGAAAGGCCAAATTTATAACCAAAATTTTGCAAGCACAGATTTTTCAGAAGAAAGGGCATGCTGAACATATCGAGAGAATTTTTTTATATGCTACATATGCTGTGATGCAGAAAATAAAACTAAATTGGTGCACACTATTTTTGGATATCATATAGCATAAACATTCAAAATTATTTTATGGAATCAGTAATGTGAAGTTGATATCAGGGACAGGATATGATGTGAATCAGTGGCCCAGAAAATCCTTTAAGATAAGATCTTTTACAATGGCTGAATATAAGAAATTCATTTCTCATGCACCAGTTACAAACATACACCAACAATCAACAAGTGAACAGGCACATATGTCAACTGGACAAGATTTATTATCTCCTGCAGAGATTGCGTATATTACACATTTAGGAGAAAAAATTGGTCGACAAATTTGTGAAACTATAATCAGTACTGTACAAAATCGAAGGAGAAATCAAGGATAACTTGTACTTTTCTAATTTCTTGTTGAATTGTAATTGAAGGGTATGTTTATCCTAATTAACTTTTCAGTATAAGTGATTGAATTGTAATGCAAGGGTATTTTTTTCTTATTTCAAGTAATTGAATCGTTTGTATAAGTGATTTAATTTTGTCTGACTGAATGCTTCAATTTATTCTCTAATCCCAATACTTTGTTAAATAATCACGAAAACGGGGACATATACTGTTCGGACATAGAGCAATAGATAACTACACTTAAAACAATAGATAATTACACTTAACATTCTTAACTTTAGGTGTTTTAAAACCGTGAAAAAGTAAAATACAACATCAACTTAATTGAAATTTGAAAATTGAAAAGGAAAACAATAGATAACTACAACATAAACATAATTTGGTGATCATCAACATAATCAAGGTTAAGTGTTTAAATATTTAAGTTAATGCTAAATTAATTAGCACTCGAATGTTTGATTCACCTTAAGTGTTTTAAATATTTAAGTTAATGCTAAATTAATTAGCACTCGAATGTTCGATTAAGTGTTTTAAATATTTAACTTAGTAGATTAAGTATGTTTAATATTTAGAACAGTTCAGAGAAGTAATGTGAATGGATATAGTTACTTAAATAAGTGCTACATATCAATATAGTTCGTGAAATATCACCGTAGAATGTCATGTGAAATTTTAAGTTCACATGTGATGAGAGAATCGGCGTTTTATGGTAAAACACCGAACAATTGTATTAAAAGACTAGCGTTTTAACATTCACACATGACTTTTTAAGTTAGACGCGTGTGTTGTATAATATGACTATCAACTTAATATTCGAAGGGGTATAGTTAGATGTCACGTGAAAGTTTAAGTTCACACGTGATGAGAGAATCGGCGTTTTATGTTAAAAGACTGGACAATTGTATTAAAAGATTGGCATTTTAACATTCACACGTGACTTTTTAAGTTAGGCATATGCATTGTAAAGTACACATGGTGTGTGAATAGTAATTAGGCGTTTTAAGGGTATCTCACTGAGACTATTATATTTTGATGATGAATATTTAATTAATATTTAATCATGATGTGATGGTAATTTAACAGTCGTAATTATATTTGCTAATTATCTATTTACTTATTACTTCAACGTATTGGACATATTATTTCAGTTAATGCTAAATTATTTAAAACTATACCCATTCGATCCAGGTTAAGTGTTTTTAATTATTTGATCAAAATCCTTTTTAATTCAAATCAAATTAATTTAAACAAAATTCCACCCTAATATTTTAAGTTAGTAGTTGACATATGTTCAATATTTAGAACACTTTGGTGTGACATTGGAATGAGTGTAGTTACTTAAATAAGTGTTACATATGAATATAGTTCGTGAAAAATTAGAGTAGAATGTCATGTGAAATATTAAGTTCACACATGATGAGAGAGTCGGTGTTTTATGTTAAAAAACCAGATGATTGTATTAAAAGACCAGCGTTTTAACATTAACACGTGACATTCGGTAGTAGGGCGTGTACTTTAGAATGCACGCACCTAACGTAAAAAGTCACATGTGAATATTAAAACGCCAGTCTTTTAATACAATCGTCTGGTCTTTTAACATAAAACGTTGATTCTCTCATCACATGTGAACTTAAAATTTCACGTGACATTCTACCGTGATTTTTCACGAACTATATTCATATGTAACACTTATTTTCCTAACTATACCCCTTCGAATATTAACTTGACGGCCATACTGTACAATGCATGCGCCTAACTTACAAAGTCATGTGTGAATGTTAAAATGCCAGTCGTTTAATACAATCGTCTAGCCTTTTAACACAAAACGCCGATTCTCTCATCACGTGAATTAGACGTGACAACTTCAGTTAAGGACTAAAGGTATTATTGAATAGCAAATATCTTTATGGTAAGATCCGATTATAAAAATCTGACAACTTTAACCCCCAATCTCTAAGCATATATAAGGCTTAAATTCATAATGCCCTGTGCCCTAGTCTTCCCGACAGTTGTGTGGTGCATTACTTAGAGAAGAAGCTTTAGTGACAGTAGCGTAGGAATGGCACCCGGGAAGAAGAACATTCAAGTTCCACCACTACTCCCGCATACATGGCAGGTCAAAATCGACAAGGTTGACAAAGAGATACAGCTGTTGAAGTCGAGGTATGACTTCTCTCCTGAGGTTTTTAAAGTTGTTGTTGAGGAGAAGAAAAATGCAGAAAGAGATAATTGGCAACTACGATTATGGTCGCAAGGAGAAAAATACACAATATCAGGTGTGCTGAGCGATATGTCTTACAATCATTTCCTAAGTCAATGACACTTGTTGACCCCATGCTTAAAAAAAGGTTAGGGGGGATGGAGCCGGCTTCCCGCCGGTGAGCCGCTTCAAGGAAGCAGCACCCAGACCCCAAAAACCCATATTTGGTGAAAAGTTGGGGGGATGGAGCCGGCTTGCCGCCGGCAAGCCGCTTCAAGGAAGTGGCACCCGGATCCCCAAAAACCCACATTTGGTGAAAAGTTGGGGGGATGGAGCCGGCTTGCCGCCAGCAAGCCGCTTCAAGGAAGCGGCACCCGG
>JAMKPZ010005565.1:0-10851 GCA_024699675.1 Amphibolis antarctica | reverse complement strand
GCCCTTGCCATTTTTCTTTGATAAGTCTGGGCGTGGTTCAACACCCTTAACCTTCTTTCGTCAAGGAGATTTAATTGCAGTAGGCGTGATTCTGACCATTGATCATCAGAGTCCGCTGCTTCTTTGAGGATGCGAAGGGATGGTAGTTCTACTTCCACTGGCAACACTGCTTCAGACCTGTATACCAGTGAGTATGGCGTTGCTCTGGTAGCAGTCCGTAGGGATGTCTGGTAGGCCCAGAGTGCGTAAGGGAGGTGGTCGTGCCAATCTTTGTGTGTTTGGACCATCTTTTTGAGGATTCGGACCAGGGTCTTGTTAGCTGCTTCGACCGCTCCGTTCATCTGTGGCCTGTAGTTCAGCTATCCTTTGCAGTAGTTTCCCTTGCAAGTCGGGCGTCGGGATGGCAGCCGTGGTGGCTACCGGTTGGAGCGGTGGCGGGCCGAATTGGTCGGCGATGGGAGTAGTGACGATGTCGTATTCTTCCGAGTGTGGCCTCTCCGGGACACGGATGGTTGGCCTGGTGGGGATTATGGAACCAATCCCTTGTTGTTGATAGCGCGCCAACTGATGAGCCAGGAGGGTCTGTTCGAAATGTCTCGGTTGAGGTGGCAGGAAGGCGTTGGCCGCTCCTATGTCCTCAACGTTCGAGGGTGGTTGGTAGCATGGGCCGGTGCTCCGTGTGGGAGCCGGCCTGTTACCTTCAGCTTCAGTAGCCGGAGTAGCCGGCGGCGTAGGATGCACTGTGGCATTGTCGAATGCTACAGCGGTGGACAGATTTGGCGCCCTTGCTTGGTCTGGGGTTCTAGTAGGAACAATGACGGGCCTGGTGAAATTCGTCCGGGCGACGATAGGTGGTGGTGGGCCGAAGACCACGGACAGCGGCACAGAAGTTGCCGTGGTGATGGAAAGGGATGATCCGGAAGCTGCAGCGAAACCGGTGGCCATGGCTCTTGCTTGTGAGCGAGTTAGGACAGGGGGAGCCAGTGGGGTCCGGAACCTGTAGAGGTCCGTGAAGAGACGGTGCTCGGAGAACTGTAGAGGTCCGTAAAGATCTATAGGGATACCAAAGAAGGGTGATACAGTTCAATGCATTTGAAAGCGGCTTCGCTTAGCAAATGCGACAAGTGTGTTAAAAATCCTAACGAAAAAATAAAAGACTGACTAAAAAGAGCCGGACGAGCGAGAGTTTGAGCTACTTAATCGATAAAATGCAGCGAGTATCCCCAGCGGAGTTGCCAAAAATCTGTACCCACTCTTTCATCCGGCTATCCCCTGGAAGCCCATGGGTTTCCGCCGACCCCGCCGACGGATGGACCGAGATACAGAGAATTGAAAGGTGTTTGTGTGAGCGCATCACCACGCGCGGTTGATGGCTCGTTGAACGGAGTCGCCACCTTATTTTTCGGTAGAAAACAAGGAAAACCGGATGGGAAAGTGCCCTTCCACCATCGAAGCGATAAAACCACGGGAATCATGTAAAGTCGTGTAACATGAGAGAACTGGATACGGGGCTCAGGGTACTATTGGGGAAGGTGTTAGGCACCCCTAGAGAGCCTGGGCATTCTCGGCCTCTCTTCGGCTCTAAAACGGAAAACACGATAGTCAATCCAGCCACGTACGACCTTACCTTAGAAGACTTTCTAGGGTGTTTAGAGGGATAACCGTATCCCTTCCGATGAAAACACGAATCAAGTAAACAAATGGGTATTGAACAAAATGGGGATCGATATTGGATCCGGTGGTGAATAGGGGAGAAAAGGATGGGTTTTCGGGGAACCGGCAGTCGGCTACTTGTACCGGTTGACGAGCGGCTGGCCGGCTGCCTTCCCAACCCATTTGCCCAACCACGGGGTTTTGGGGAAATGGGGGGCCGGTTCCTTGAACTACCTAGCCGGCGGCTTGCCGGTTGTTTCCCCCTTTCCAAGTGCAGCCATGGGGTTTTCGAGAAATGGGGGCCGATTCCTTGAACCGGCCAGTCAGCAACTTGCTAGCTGTTTCCCCCCTCCATGCACATCAATGGGGGTTTTTGGGGAAACGAGGGCCGGTTCCTTGAACCGGCGGCTTGCCAGCTGTTTCCCACCTCCATGCGCACCCATGGTGGGGCTTTTTGGTGAAACGGGGGCCGGTTCCTTGAACTGGCCAGCCGGCGGCAAGCTGGCTGTTTCCCCCCTCCATGCGCATCCATAGGGGGTTTTTGGGGAAACGGGGGCCGGTTCCTTGAACCGACCAGCCAGTGGCTTGCCGGCTGTTTCCCCCTTCCTTTTTCTCTTGACGTCTGTAAAAGCATGGTATTTAATGGAGGACTTATATTTTTTTGGGGTATCAAGAGGGTGGGCTTATGCCTCCCGAAAAAAACATACGAGGACCGTCGGGTTGTACGTGTTCGTACACCTGAATGGCCGTCGCCGGCATCCTTGCCGGTGGCGTCATCCCGGAAACTTTTCCGCGGCATCAGGAGAGTAGACTTACGTCTCCCAGAAAAATGTACGGGGCCGTCGGGTTGTACGTGTTCGTACACCCGAACGGCCACAACCGGCATCCTTGCCGGTGGCATCATCCTGGAAACTTTTTTGGGGCATCGAGAGAGTAGACTTACGTCTCCCGAAAAAACGTACGGAGACCGTCAGGTTGTACGTGTTCGTACACCCGAATGGCCGCTGCTGGCATCCTTGTCGGTGACGTCATCCCGGAAATTTTTTTGGGGCATCAGGAGGGTAGAATTATGTCTCCCGAAAAAACGTACGGGGACCGTCAGGTCGTACGTGTTCGTACACCCAAACGGCTGCCGCCGGTATCCTTGCCGGTGGCGTTATCTTGGAAACTTTTCTGGGGCCCCGAGAAGGACCCGTTGAGAGCGGATAAAAATTCGTAAAACCTCTGGGAAACTTGGGGTTTCCACGTAAAAAGACTCGACAGAAAGGTCACGAGTGAACTGAGCACGACCGAGCCGGGTGGATTAACTCGGCTAGGAGGGCGGCCACTGGTACCTTCGGACATGTTTCCGAAGGAATGATACCCAGGTCCATCCTCTGGCCATCCCCTTGCACAAGGAAGGTGTTATGCGGTCGGGGCTCAACGAAATGTAGTAAAAAACTTACGTAAAACGGCAAGGGTGGAAGGACTTACCTGTAGGGGGGTCGTCGACGGGGATCGGAAGTCCTCGCTCCAGCACGGTGAAAAGGCGTCAGGGCCCCGAGCTGCTTTCCTCCTTCGGAACCGGTGGACGGTCATTTCTCCTGAGGGTGTCGGCTAAAATCCCAGGAATTCCCGCCCTTCGGAAATGCTTCACTCCTCCTTCCAGCCACCTCTCTTTGAAAATTCTAGCCTCTTCCTCAGAATTTTCAGCCTACTGAGTGGTGTAGGGGGCCGCCCTTTTTATAAGGGGTTGCCTTCCTTCTTTGTGGGCGCCCGAAGATGGAAGGCGTCGTGATTCAGGCTTGATTACGCGGTCCGCGTAATTGACGGATTCGCGAGATTTACGTGGTTAAATTGCGTCATATTTTCCTAATTGATTCTACTTGCCATCTTGGGTAGCCAACCGACAGCCGCTATGTGGCAGGCGGAAGCCGGCTGGTTGCCCGAACATTCGCACGAAGATGTGGTTTTTGGGGTCCGGGTGCCGCTTCCTTGAAGCGGCTTGCCGGCGGCAAGCCGGCTCCATCCCCCTAACTTTTTACCTCCATGCGCACCCATGGGGGGTTTTCGGGAAACGGGGGCCAGTTCCTTGAACCGGCCAGCCGGCGGCTTGCCGGCTGTTTCCCCCCTTCATGCACACCCATGAGGGGTTTTGGGGAAACAGGGGCCGGTTCTTTGAACCGGCCTGCTGGCGGCTTGCCGGCTGTTTCCCCCCTTCATGCGCACCCATGGTGGGTTTTTGGGAAACGGGGGTCGGTTCCTTGAACCGGCCAGCCGACGACAAGTCGGCTGTTTCCCCCTTCCATGTGCAGCCATGTGGGTTTTGGGGAAATGGGGGCCGACGGCTTGCTAGCTGTTTCCCCCCTCCATGCGCACCCATGGGGGGTGTTGGGGAAACGGCCGGCCGGCGGCTTGCCGGCTATTTCCCCCCTTCATGCCCCATGGTGGGTTTTGGGGAAACAGAGGCTAGTTCGTTGAACCGGCCGCCCGGTGGCAAGCCGGCTATTTCCCCCTTCCATGTGCAGCCATGGAGTTTTGGGGAAACGGGGGCTGGTTCCTTGAACCGGCAAGCCGGCTGTTTCCCCCCTCCATGCGCACCCATGGGGGGTGTTGGGGAAACGGGGGCCGGTTCCTTGAACCGGCTTGCCAGCTGATTCCCCCCTTCATGCGCACCCATGGTGGGTTTTGGGGAAACGGGGGCCGGTTCCTTGAACCGGCCAGCCGGCGGCAAGTCGGTTGTTTCCCCCTTCCATGTGCAGCCATGGGGGTTTTGGGGAAACGGGGGCCGGTTCCTTGAACTGGCCAGCCGGCAGCTTGCCGGTTGTTTCCCCCCTCCATGAGCACCCATGGGGTGTGTTGTGGAAACGGGGGCCAGTTCCTTGAACCAGCCAGCCGGCGGGAAGCCGGCTCCATCCCCTAACTTTTTACCAAATATGGGTTTTTTTTGGGGTCCGGGTGCCACTTCCTTGAAGCGGCTTGCCGGTGGCAAGCCGGCTCCATCCCCCTAACTTTTTACCAAGTGTGGGTTTTTGGGGTTGTGGTGCCGCTTCCTTGAGGCGGCTAGCCGGTGGCAAGTCGGCTCCATCCCCCTAACTTTTTACCAAATGTGGGTTTTTTGGGGGTTCGGGTGTCGCTTCCTTGAAGCGACTTGCCGGCGGCAAGCCGGCTCCATCCCCTTTTAAGCATGGGGTTAACAAACACATTCCATAATAAATTGTTTGTTTAACATATATGTATATATATATATTGCATTAATGAATGGTTCGATAGAGTACCTGCAAATGAGTTAGTATGCATGTAAACATGATTTTAGGAATGTATCAATTAGGAGTATCTAATCACAATTACATATTACTTGGGGGCTAGTAGACTGTTGAGTCTAATTAATAATCAGATTAGTATCATCCTAGCTCTATGAATTCTTCCTTTTTGATATTGGGTTTGAGGTTGTTCAACCTGCATTGCTTGCAACTTGAGGTTGAGATGGAAATGGAGATGAGACATGCATATTGTTGGGAAAAATCGATCGCACTTCGTCCTCCACTGATGCAGTGTCGGCTCCAACCCCCCGAACGTAGACGCCGAACGTACACATTCTCTCCTGTTGAACGTCGGTTACGAAACTGAGATCTCTCTCTCTCTCTCGCATGCTCTCTCATAGAAATGTTTGTGGTGGAAGGAAGAAGGAAGAAGACACAGTGTTTACGTGGTTCGGCAAAATGACCTACTCCACGAGGTGCTGATTCTCTACTGCATCGACATCTTTGTTACAGCCGCTCTTCCAAGCTTCTGAGCTTCTCTCTCCGTACAAATGATACAACATAAGCATCAAATATAAATAACAACACAAAAGGAACTCAAGGGTCAAAGCCTTGTGATTATCGCCAGCCTCAAGCATATCGCCACCCGACAGCCGCATGGATAGTGACGGCCTGCCAGACCTGTAGCTGCCTATGACCCGTCACTGGTCGAGCCTGTCCATCAATTGGCTGCCATTGGGGTTGACCTGGTTGTCAGTCCTTCGGGGTTGGCGGCTGCTAGCTCGGTTGGGTTAGACGCTCGCTCTTCTAGACTTCATCTCCCACTCTTCATAGCTATATGCTAGTCTGTAGACTAAAAGCTGTATATATTACAACCATAGACTTAAGCCATAAACTTAATCCTATATACTTTAGCTCCTCCACTCTTGCTCCTGCCCTCTGTACAAACCCGATTGCCACCCTGTGAGACTGGCCACTACTTGACTCCTAGCAGAAGCCTGGCCTCCTTCTCTTCTGCAGCCTACCTCATGGGCGCCCCGTAGCTCCACACGGCTGCTACCTCATGGACCCAATTGCTGCTTGCAAATCGGTGGAAGACCAACTCCTCTCCTTTCAGCCCTAACAATCTCCCACTTGGAGACTGTTTTCTAGGTTAAATGCTCAATAGCCGGTGTCGTAAACATTGGCTTCCGCTATTAGCACTAGTCTCCAAGCTTCATGTTCCATGGAGACCTACGAGACTCATGCAGAGTCTCAACTTCTTTACCATCACTACCTTGGTGAACATATTTGCAGTGTTCTCTACTCCCTTCACCTTCTGGAGATTCAAGCTTCCCTCCTTGACTTGTTCCTAGATGAAGTGAAACCTCATCTGTATGTGTTTGTACCTGGAGTGAAACTTCGGATTTTCTACCAGGTAGATGGCAATTTAACTGTCATAGAATAGAACACTGTTCACCTGTTGGTGGCCTAGCTCGGCTAGGAGGTTCTCCAGCCAGATCTTCTCTTTTGCCGCCTTAGCTACAGCCACGCACTTCGCTTCTGGGGTGGAGAGCGCGACCATGCTTTGTAGCTCGGATCTCTAGCTCATACTTGTACCTCCCATGGTAAACACGTACCCCAAGGTGCTCCAGAACTTGTCTATGTCTCCTCCCAAAACCAAGTCCCAGAAACCCGTCAACTCTGTTGAACCCTTCTGATAACACGAGTCGTATCCGGGTGTCTCTTGTAGATATCGAAGTATCCACTTCACGGCATGCCAGTGCTCCTTACCCAGATTTCCCATGAACTTGCTCACAATCCCGATAGCATGTGCTATGTTTGATCGGGTGCAAGTCATGGCATACATGAGACTACCCATGGTAGCCACATATGGGAACAGGGTCATCTCCTCCCAGTCTTGTTCAGCGTTGGGTGATTGCTCCTTCGATAGCTTGAGGTGGGCCTCCAAGGGAAGATCCATCTTCCTCTCATCTGAGATATTGAATCTCCTAAGTATTTTCTTCACATACTTTTCCTAGTTTAACCTCAGTGTGCCAGTTGCTCTGCCTCAAATGATTCACATCCCGTGAATCTGCCGAGCCTCCCTTAAGTCTTTCATCTAGAACTTTTGGCTCAGTTGACCCTTCAGCTTCTGAATTTCCAATATGCTGGAGCTAGCAATTAGTATATTATCTACATAGATTAGTAGAATGACATAGCACTTCTTTAGTCTCTTTATATAGCAATAGTAGTCTACGCCACATTTGTTGAAGCCTATGGTACATATGAAGCTATCGAATTTCTTGTACCACTGTCTGGGCGCCTGCTTCAACCCATACAAACTCTTTTGCAGTCGGTAGACTAGTCCAGCTACGGGGCCCGCTTTCGCATATCCTTCTAGCTATCACATGTAAATCTCTTCATCTAGATCTCTTTGAAGAAACGCCATCTTCACATCCATTTGTTCTAGGAATAAGTCTTCGGTTGTCGCTATACTCAGGACGGTTCTCACTGTAGTCATCTTGACTACCGAGGAAAACACCTTCTTGTAGTCTTGAACTTGTTCGAAGCCCTTGACAACTAGTCTGGCCTTGTACTTCTTGCTCCCATCTGGCTGTTCTTTTAGTCTGTACACCCATTTGCAGCCAAGCGCCTTCTTCCCTTTAGGTAGCCGGGTCAACTGCCACATTTGGTTTCTTTCTAGGGACTTCATCTCGTCCCTCATGGTTGACTCCCACTTAACCACATCCACCACTTCTATAGTTTCGGGATAGCTACCCAGCTCATTGTCATCTGTCAAAAGGAGAAAGTTGGTGGACGGTGAGTACCTTACCAAAGCCCTGGAAACCCTTGTTGATCTTCTGGGTTCAGGTGTCATCATTCGGATGTCTTGTTCCAGTTGCTACTCCTCTTCAGCCGGTTGCTACCTTACCAAAGCCAAGATACTCCTGTTTGTACCCGACGAAGTAACACTTCTTAAACTTTGGGTCCAACTTGTCCCACTTGTCTTCCTTGACATGCTGGTACGATAAGCTCCTAAAGATTTGTAGATGGGAGAGACTAACATTCTTCTCTCCCCACATTTCTTCCGGTATACGGAAGTCAACCAGGACTGAAGGACCCCAGTTTACTAGATAAGCCATCGTGCTGATAGCTTCCGCCCAGAAGGACTTTGGAAACTCGGCATGAAGCCACATGCACCAGGCCCTTTCGTTCAACATCCAATTCATCCTCTCGGCAACCCCATTCTGCTAGGGGGTTTCGGGTATCGTTCAGACTCTTTTGACTCCTTCCTCCGCACAGAAATTGATGAACTCTTTATTGTCAAACTCCCAACCATTGTCTGATCTAATGCACTTCAGTCTTCTTCCTATCTGATTTTCCACTTCTACCTTCCGGATCTTGAATGCTTCAAAAATTTAGACTTGTGCGTGAGGAACTACACCCAAACTTTCCAAGTAGAGTCGTTGATAAGCGTTACATAGTAGTGGGTGCCGCCAAAGGAATGGACGGGTGTCAGCCCCCACACGTTAGTGTGCACCAGGTCTAGCTTACCCGGCTTTGGACCGTCTATTGCCTTTGAGAAGCGAACCCTCTTCTGCTTCCCCAAGATGTAGCTCTCACAACTCTTTAGGTAGACTTCCTTCAGTCTTGGGATTCTTTCGCCAGTAGCAAGCATCTTTAGTCCCTTCTTGCCCATGTGTCCCAATTGGTAGTGCCACTACTCAAACACCTCAGTAGCGACTACCACCACCATCATCTGGCCGTTTGCCTCATCTCCCGTGAGATATAGGGTCCCCGTTCTCTTGCTAGATGCCATCACGTGGATTCCCTTGGTCACCTTCCACTTGCCGCTTTGTCGGCCCTCTTCGTCCAGTTGACTTATGGAGATCAAATTCTTAGCCAAGTCAGGGACATACCTCACCTCCTAGAGTCTCCATAGTCCCTGTTTTGTCTGGATCCGAAAATCACCTTTTCCGAGCACGTCCAAACTGGTATTGTTGGCTAGATACACCTTCTTCACTGGCATCTCCCTATAGTTATTCAATAGTTCCTTCCGATACGTTGTGTGGAACGATGCACCCGAGTCCATGACCCATGTGTCGATTGTATTGTCAACATTGCAAAGTAGGGCATCACCTGTGTTGTTGGCTGACGCATTCACCTTGGCTCCCTTGCCAGCTGCCGTGTCCATCCTTCTGGGTTCCAGACACTTTGACCAGAAGTGCCCAAACTTGTTGCAGTTCTAGCATCTAATCTCCGCATGGCTCTTGCTCTTGCCGTGTGACTTCTACCGATAGGTGGACTTCTGACCCAAGGACTTGCTGCATCCCCTGTTCTCCATGCTAAAGGCCAATGTGGACGTTTCCCCACTACTCTTCCGGCAGATGTCTTCATTCAGCACCAAATTCGTCACCTTCCCCATGTCCAACCTTCAGTGTCCTAGTGAGTTACTCATGGAAGTCCCCACAGCCACCTAGCTAACAGGCAGCAATGACAGCAGGATTAGCACCCGCACCTCGTCATCAGACACAATCTCCACGGAATTCAGTTGTGTCAGAATTGTGTTGAGCTCATTCACATGGTCGGCTGCTGTTGTTCCCTCCTGCATTTTCAAGTTGAAAAGCTTGCGCATGAGGAAAACCTTGTTGGAAGCCGGCGGCTTCTCCTATGTGTTGAACAGGGCTCGCATCACTCCAATCGTCGTGGTTTCCTTGGCAATATTGAACAACATGTTCCTTGCTGATTCTCTTCTACATCGACACCTTCGTTACAGCCTCTCTTCCAAGCTTCTCTCTCCGTACAAATGATACAATGTAAGCATCAAATATAAATAACAACACAAAAAGAACTCAAGGGTCGGAGCCTTGAGATTATCACCGACCTCGAGCATATTGCCACTCGGTAGCCACACGGACAATGACAACCCACCAGACTTGTAGCCACTTGTGACCCATCACTGATTGAGCCTGTCCATCAACTAGCTACCAGTCCATCAGGGCTAGTGGCCCCCAGCCCGACCAAGTCAGACACCTGCTCTTCCAGACTTCGGGTCCCACTCTTCATAGCTACACGCTAGTCCGTAGAAAAAAGGCCGTATATATTACAGCCGTATACTTAAGCTATAAACTTAATCCTGTATACTTAAGGTCCTCTGCTCTCGCTCCTACCCTCTATGCAAACCTGACTACCACCTTGTGAGACCGGCCGTCGCCTGACTCCTGGCGGAAGCTTGACCCCCATCTCTTTTGCAGCCTACCTCATGGGCACCTGGTAGCTCCATGCGGCTGCCACCTCATGGACCCTGCTGTCGCTTGCAAACCGATGGAAGACCGACTCCACTCCTTTCAGCCCTAACACCTACTAAGAGATATTTAAAGATTGAGATGGGACATGCATGGTAGCACTCATTGGAATGAGAGACCATTTTCGTTTATCATATTTACTAAGGCATCTCTTAAGCAATCGATCTTCTTCGTGGCTCCATGTTCCTTTATTCACTCCTTTTGCCTCCTCCCCTTCCATGTCCAACACACTTCCACTTCCCTTCCCTCCCCATACATACAAACACTTCCACCCCCATACCATTTATAATTAACAATGTAAACATCATTTGTAGCAATATTTGATCCAGAAGAGCAGCTAATGAATATCCACCACAAGAAGGTAGATAGCTAGCTATTCAGCAGACATGGATGAACATCATCCTTTACCACCAATTAGTGAATGTGTTGTTAGGAAAATACCCCTTATTGTGATAATGTTTTGATGATGTTAAAAAGGGTGTATGTATCAAGTGCAATGTATTTGTTAGTGAGTTGAGTAAAGCATGGAAGATTGAAGATCAAGGCAAGACTCAAAGACAAGGAGAAAA
The DNA here is from genome assembly GCA_024699675.1 of Amphibolis antarctica. Lineage (NCBI taxonomy): Eukaryota > Viridiplantae > Streptophyta > Magnoliopsida > Alismatales > Cymodoceaceae > Amphibolis > Amphibolis antarctica. The sequence continues at coordinate 99 of JAMKPZ010005565.1, read as the reverse complement.
GAGAAGAAGGTCAAAGGGTTAAGTCAAGATGGACTCCACTCAAAGAAGAACTCAAGCCATCAAACTGAAAGTATAAGTTAATTGTGTGAGTGTACATGC
>JAMKPZ010005564.1:0-13126 GCA_024699675.1 Amphibolis antarctica | reverse complement strand
AAAATTAAAAGTAAAAAAAGAGAGAAACGATACCAATATCTATAGTGCTGATGTAATTTATTGATTTCATACACATTTGTCAAGTCAACACGCGGTAAATAAAAAAGCACGCATCCAGGTGGCCTTTATCAGCAAGGCAACCTTACGGAGGAGAGGAAGAGGCAAACAAGCCAACGAATACAGGCAGTCAGTCATGTATAGCAGTGATGGCGGCGGAGCAAGCAACAACGCTACGAGAAGGTTGTCGGAGGGGACGGGCACAGACGAGACTGGGCGCTATTACGGGAGCCGCAGCATCGAGGCGTTGGTCGCTGCGATTTTATGCTTCGTCTTCGTCGTCGCCCTCTTCCTTCTCCTTCGCCTCTACCTTAACTACGTCCGCCGACGCCAGGCCAGACGTCGCTGGGCCGCCGTCGCACTCTTCCACACCGGGATCGCATCACAAGACCGGCAGACACAGACCCCGGTGCCGACCCCGCCCAAGGTCGGGCTCGAGCCTGCGGTGATCGCCGCGCTGCCTAGGTTGCCGTACAGGACCGTCGCCGCCAACGCCCCCCACGGAACGCCGCCGCTGCCGACGCCACCGGACTGCGCGGTGTGCTTGAGCACCGTGGAGGAGGGGGAGATGGTGAGGGTCATGCCCAACTGCAACCACACCTTCCACGAGCAGTGCATCGACATGTGGCTGCACTCCCACACGACGTGCCCCATATGCCGGACCGAGGCTGCGCCGGCGACGACGGTGGTGGTGCAGGAAACGTCCGAAATATGTGGCAGCGCTGCAGTGGAGAGAAGTGGATCCTGCAGAGACCAAGAGAGCTCCACGTCGTCGGCGGGAGGGCTGGGGGCGTCGCTCCGGTGGATGTTGAGCAGGGGCACCTCGAGCAGGAGACACGACGACGTAGTCGACGATACAGAGAGACGGTAAAATGAGGATGTTGCGGATACGGAAGTGAATATCAGCGTGCGTTCAAAAATAGCTTGTTCCGGTTCCTAAAGTTACGGAAAGTTAAAAAATATAGTTAATTTTACCATTATTTAGATAATAAAATTAATAATAATATTAAAAATAATTTTAGATAATGTAAAATTACTTTTCTTTTTGATCAATTTCAAAACTTTATTTGTTAAAATATTTCCAGACTTCCATTAATCCCTCTTATTTCTCTATGATCTCTTTTCCATCACCTCCTTGCGAATCACTGAAAAATCTCATACCGGATGTATACGAGCAATGCTGTAGATCTCTCTCCTCGATGGAAGCACCACACGAAAGATCACCTTACCCGATTTTGTTTATCGATACGAACATCAACGTCGTCGTTCTAAGTTGGTCGTAAGTGAATCTCGTAGGCACAGCACTCTCAAATCCTGGAGTGACGTAGAGGGACGACGATGCCATTCTGCTGCGTAATGACCCATGCTTCCTCCTACAGTAGTAAATCAAGAAGACCAGGAGGGTGAAGAGGAGCATGACAGTTACGACGTAGATTGAGGGTAGAAGGTCGCAGCGGTATGAGTTGAAGGGAAAGAAAACCAGAGGAATGGTCGACAATAAATAAGAGGAGGTGAGAAGGCGTGGTGGCAAAAAGAACGAGAGGTGGGAACTGGGAAGGGAAGAAAGAAACTAAGGTCATGCAATTGGTGTTTTGGGGAAGAAGACAGAAAAAAAATTTAAAAAAAAGAAAAAAGAAAATAAAAATAAATAAATAAATAAATTTATTATTATTTTTATTGTATTAAATCTTGTTAAGGTAATTGGTTGATTTGATTATTACATTAATTGAAATATATTTGATATATCGTTATTATCATGAATTAATTTGTTGATAGAATGTATGAGAAAATTGTTGTCAATATGGAATTATAGAAATGTGTAATTTTGTTGTTGTGATAATGTATTTTTTACGTGTGAATAAGAAATCTTTTTTTTATGTTGATGAAACTAATGAACGTTATTTTTATATATTTTTATAAAAATTAAAATTTTATCATTAAACAATTATTTTTTAATAACTTTCATTATTTCAAACTTTTTAAAAATTAAAAATTAAATTTTTTCATTAATTACCTAATAAATCCTAAATTTTGAAATTCCTTTCGTTTCCTTACATACACAAACAATTCTTATTTTTAAATTTTTCATCAAATCTCATTATTTTTATCTTTCATCTATTTAAAATGTTTATCATTTTATTTTTCCTTATTTTCAAATACACAACCAGATCTTAAAAGTTGAAGAAAAAAAACTTATATACTTACTTTTTCATTTTTTTAATAAATAGATGTAGCATTAAATGTTAGTTTTAAATTTCTTTTTAGGAATGCCTTGCTTTTGGATATGTTATATGGGTAATATCGTATAAATATTTGGAGACTGGCGTTGTTTTGCATTGCATTGGAACTTGTATTTTTTTTTAAAAAAATAATTACATAGATAAGGATTATAGTCAAATTGATGCCTCGGAATTCAAAGGCTTAGGTCGTGCTGTTTGAAAAAAGTCACGAGAATTGATGTTTTTTAATATTTAAATAAGTAATTTTAATATTAAAATTATATTTTTTAATATTAATATAATTTGATGTTAATGTTAAAATTATATTTTTTAATATTAATATAAAAAATTTATTTTTAAGTGATTTTAATATAAAAGAGTGATATTTCCAAACGAATTCTTGATGTGATTAATTCCCCACTAATCTTACTATTCACCCCATTAATTAATTGTTGGGTTCTTGCAAGAGCCCAAAAGTCAAAAGGTCAAAGCTCAGCTATATTGGAACTAGCCCACCTAACCTAAGCCCAGTTCAGTTGTGTGCACACTTGGATGCTCCCTCATGCCTATTTGGAGAGAGACTATTTTTTCAAAGTAAGCTAATTTTTTATAGATATCTATAAAAAATTGATTTTATAGCTTTTCTCGTTTTAAAAAAAATCTGCAATATAAATTAAGTTATGTAGTTGAAGCACACATTTCAACAACTGCAAATTAATCCATGTTTATAGGTTAATCCCAATGTTAGAAGTAGACAGCAAAAGTATGTATGTAGGATCATTGGAAACATTAGTGAAGAGAGAGAGAGAGCACAGAAGGAAAGAAAATATTAAGCAATTAATCATGATTATCTTATTATTGTACATTACTCTCCTCCTGTTGGGGAAGAATTTCAATCAATTGTAAGAGTCAGATAGAATTAAAATTAAAATTAATAAAATAAATAAACTTAAAGGTAAATATACGTAATAATTAAAATGATAGAAGTTTATATATTAAAATTTGTATGATAATAATGATATATATTAAGATAAACATAATCTAAGTAACCCCAACCTTACCCCACAACCACCTAATCCACGTCTCCGAGTGAATTGAAACATTCGAAAATTACGAAATGGAAAGCACAAGAAGTCTGAAAAAAAGATCTGTATGTACACTATTAGGAATTTAATTTAGGAATTTATAATAAAAATGAAACGTAAATTTCATTTTTAAAATAAGAATGCATAAATTAAAATAAAGTAAAGTTTGGGTATCAATAAAATATTTAATTATTAATATCAAATAAGAAAATTAATATTACTGTTAATATTAATAATTATATTAAAATTTTAATCATTTTTATTTATGAAACGGTAGTCACTGGCTGTTGAAATGAGAAGTGGAGAGAAAATAAAATGCTCGGTTGGAATAGAAATGTTTAAAGACTTTCAATAAAAACCACATACCAGGATAGCGTCAATTATGAAAATATACAAACAGAGAAGGGTTCATTATAAAAGGAGTGATATCCTATTAATTAAGGGGTATTTCACGAAACTTGTGGTATTAGTTTAATTAAAACTCTACTAATTAATGTAATAAAATTATCTCAAAGTAATAATTTTCAAAAAAAAAAAACCTTAATTAGAATATCAAAAAATGTCCAAAAATGGAAAAACAACCACAACAAAGTACCAAGAAGAGAGAGAAAAAAAAGGTAATTGCAGTTACGTCGTTAGTTTAATTGAAAACATTTTTATTAAGTATTTGTACCTTCGAATAGTAAAAAGTCGTAAAAAAAAATTATTATTTTCTATCGTTTCGTATAATGTCACACTAATTTTGAAAGCATAAATACCACATTTAGTTATCTATTTACATTTTACATTTTTTCACCTCCAACAGTGGTTAATTGCTAAAATTTTATTTTAAAAAATTATATATTTAAAAAAAAGTAGAAAATCATAATTTTATTATTATTTGTTATAATTTTTAAATACACAAACATTGATACAGCAATGGGAATGATAAATGCATGTCGATGGTGGAAGGAAAAGTAACTCGCGGCCACACATGCACGTGGTTCCCGGACGCCCCTCCGTTCTACCCCTCCGGCCCTGCGACTCTTCTGCTCCACCATTGAGCCCCCAAGCACTTCCCTCCCCCCCCCCCCCCAACCTCTCTCTCTCTCTCTCTCTATCTCTACCTCTTTCTCTGTGTGTGTGTCTCTCTCTCTCTCTTCCTACGACAGCTGTTGCTAGCTGTCCCTTCTCCCACCTTTCTCCTCCTGTCATGTGACTGCATGCCTCCTCCACCTCCTCCTGCGTTAGATTCATCATAGATGGCAAGCAAGCAGAGGAGGACTCGATCAGTAGGAGAGAACACACAAAGGCTGCATACCACCTATTAATTGCATGCATGACTACAGTACTGACCCTCATATCGATCTTCCTTTCATGATTTCATCATCTTCTTCTTCTCTTTGTTGTTGTTGTTGCCGTGCTTTGAAATTAACAACACCAAGGTGGCAGCGGCATTGCGCAATTGCCACGACCCAATTAATATGTCACGTCCGGAGTGGACAAACGTCGGCCACCAGAGGACCCCGTTCATGTCCACGCCGCAGCCGTCGTGGGTCGACGAATTCCTCGACTTCTCCTCCGCCAAGCGTGGGGCGCACCGTAGGTCGGCCAGCGACTCCGTCGCCTTCCTCGAGGCACCCTTGGAGGTGGACAACGGAGGTAGGGGGGTCGTCGTCGACATGGCGCCCTCGGAATTCGACAGGCTCGACGACCATCAGCTCATGTCTATGTTCCCCGACGACGTCCCACCGGCGCCGGACCTGAACCCTTCCACGCGCTCCGATTTCGACGGTGGGGACGAGCAGAAGCGGCTGCAGGAGGTGAAGAACGAGACGGAGGAGGCGCCGGCGTCGCACCCGGAGCCTCCCAATCTTGTCGATCCAAAGAGAGTCAAGAGGTATATGCTATTAATTAATTAACTAATTAATTATTTCCATTACATCAAAAAATTTAGATATACCTACGTATGTTTGTATAATTCCAAGAAATTTCAATTTTCAATAAACATATGACACGTCTAGCTAATTATATAGTTGTTGCTGGTGTGTGTGTGTGTGTGTATATAATTTGTAGGATACTGGCGAATAGACAATCAGCTCAGAGATCACGAGTGAGGAAGCTGCAATATATTTCGGAGCTGGAGAGAAGCGTAACGTACCTGCAGGTACCAGACTTAATTATTTCTCTGGACTTTATAATTAAGACATTAGTGTTGAGAATATTATAATTTGGCTCTATTTCCTGACCGTATATATATATATATGGATGGCGTGATGGATTTATCATATATACGATAAATGATGGGTTAATTCATGAAGACGGAGGTGTCGGCGTTGTCTCCAAGAGTAGCATTTCTCGACCACCAGCGATCCGTGCTCACCGTCGGCAACAGCGCACTCCGGCAACGCATCGCTGCCCTCGCCCAAGACAAGATCTTCAAAGACGGTACCTTCAAAGACTTGATTTTTAATTAATTACGTATATATACAGTTGGAAACAGTGGCCGTGCAGTTTTAATTACCAGAATTTGTAAAATTAATTATCATATAAATTTTACTCTCTCTTTTTGTTCTCGAATCTGGGCTGGATTTATTATCCTCGACCTCATTTTTTAGGGTTTAAATTAATGTCATGTGTCAGTTGTTTTCCTGGTATATATGTAATAAATAAGTTAGATGGCGTTGGTATCAATGCAGCCGTATTGTACATATGTATATATAGATATATTTGATTAATCGATGGGCGAGCACACGAGAGTTAATTGCCGAATTCGAAGCGATCGAATCATTAAAAGTTTTTTGACGACAATTTTTGGGTTGATCGATGTGCATCGACGATCGACGTCGTGCAGCTCATCAAGAGGCGTTGAAGAAGGAGATAGAGAGGCTGAGCCGAGTGTATCACCAGCAAAACCTCAAGAAAATGGGCACGAGTGCTGGCACCACCACAGCCGCCGCCGCCGCCGTGGCCACCACCACCGAGCCCATGTCCTGTACGGACAACGAACTGGTCAGCTCGTGAGCCATGAGCAAGGGTGCAAAATCCATACCATCGATCTGATCCACGCCCACGTGATTGGTTTCAGGAGGTGGAGCAAGTGGCACTGGCACAGCTGGGAGACGTGCATGGGGGGTGGACATCAGCATTAGCAGCATCAGCAGCAGCAGAAGAAGAGGATCGTATTTGCCGATCATGCCATCGTTAGGGGAGTGCTTGTTTTCTGATCGGTGGTGGAGTTTGCTTCTGGTTAGTGATTAATTAATTGGGTTCTTGCACTGCACTGCACTGCACTCTGCATACATGAGTGGTATATATTATTGCGTCGCTTCTCTTCTCCATCTCCATTGTTTCGATTCTTTCCTTCTACCTTCATTAATATATCAATATTGTTCTTGTCACTGGTCTTGTAATTAATCCGATCAGCCTTTTTACAAACACGGTGGTAATGGATCGTCGATCTACATAGTGGGATGTAATTAATTAGCAAAGTGGTCTGCGACAGCCGATGTGGGGGGCTGCTGTGGCCGGTCTGCGCTGTTTGTTTCTGGCTTCTGCTCTTTGTTATCATATATTCGAGTGCCGCCTCTCTTCGATCTCTCTTTCTTGGTCCTGCAGAAAGAAACCACGAGAGCAGGCAAACAAAAAAAGAAAAAGATAAAAGAGGGGGGCTTAGCGAAAAGAGAGAACAAAGTGGGTCGCCGGAGGAGGACCAGGCTCTGCTCAACACACATGGTTATCATCACCGTTCATTTCATTAACTGCAACTTGCGTACCATTGTTTAGCTCCATCCGTCTCGTACTTGTTTTTTTTAAAAAAATTTCACACTCTGCAAGCTAGGTCTGTTAAGTCTGAGGTTTTGTATCTGAGATCGTAAGTGTAATAAAAGATCTTTTAATTGTTAAGATATCGCTTAATGAGTAATCAATGACAGCTAGCTAGCTGTATGTACCTTCATTGCATGTTGGGTACAAAACACCGGCCTTGAATTGTGTTGTGTGGCTTTTATCCTCTACAGGGATCTCTCAAAACCTCCATGTGAAGGGCATGTGCCCCTGCTCCATGCAACACCACCAGCCCTCGTTCTTTTTCTTAGCTGGCCGGCCGGACGTCCCGTATCTGCTTGGGCTTCTTGCCTGCAGTGTAGAGTGTGCATAGCATTGGACCCAACAAATGGGTGGATCAAGAAATCTATGCGTGTATGCGTGTACGTGTTCCAATGGATTGTAGATCTGATACGGAAGTGGTGGTCCTGCTTCGTTTCAATGATAGAGATGCCACAGGCATGTGCTCTTGCCTCCTGCACAAGCCCAAAAGTGGAGCGAACGCTGCGAACCTCGTGGCACAGTGGTGCAGAAAAAGCAGAGGAGAGAGGCGGTGGTGGTCGCCATGCCCCTCATCTACTGCATATTATAATAATCAAAAATATCATGTAAATTATTCGTTCTTACCTATATATATATATATTGACAGAAATTTGGAACACAAAAAGATAATTCATGACGTTATTTTAATTAATTACTATTGGTTTTGTCGGTTAATCTTCTAAATCTACGAGTACTAAGACCAAATCTATCATTTCTGGCATTAAATTTTATTAATAACATCAGTTTCAATGACCGTAGGAAAGTAATTTAATAAAAAAGAAGTTAGATGAATAATATTTTTGAATATTAAGATGATATTTAAAGAGTTAGCAGTCCTACATCCAAAGGGACCAAACATAATTAGTAGAGAAAAGGTAATGACATATCAGAAGACGAAAAGAGAGGATAAGTTTGAACTTAAGGTTAAAAGTTGACTGAGGAAAAAAAAGTATTTTAAGGTAATTGACGTACGTTGTCAGGAAGAAAATTCTAAATAATGACGAAAATTTCACAGTCACCAAACAAATGTTTTTTTATCTTTGCTGCGATAAAATAGGATAATAGTTAAAGTATAGAAATTTTGGTTTGTTACCGTATATATATATACACTTTATTAGGATGGACTTTATAAACCATTACTGTAAAGTAGATGATCCATCATTGTATGTATTATATTGTGACAGATTTAAAAATTTATTACTATAAGGTATATGATCTATATATCACTATATGTGATATATTGTGACATATTTTATATCCATTATTATAAAATAAATAATCTATTACCATAAGTATTCTATTATGACAGATTTTTACAACTGATAGTATGCAATAGATGATTTGTCACAATGTATATCTTATTGTGATGATTTTTAATAACCATCATTGGAGGGTTTGTGTTTTCTGGAAATTAATGAAATTTTTTTTTTAAGATTTTTTTGTTGTTAAAATATTAAAAATTTAAAATATTTTTAATTTTTTAAAAATTAAATATAAATTTTCATAAAGTGTATAAACGGTTACATAAAATTTTTCATTTCCAAATTTTTAACATTTCAACAATATTTTTTTTTTCAAATTTTACTTTTCATTAATTTTCATAAAACACGCCCTATATAGGGTATTTCGTATGTCATTATATGTGATACAAAAAATAGAGATGTAAGTCAATAACATTTATTATTATAAATATATAAAAATTGACGAATATTTTTACCGTCATTATAAGTATATAATGTCCTCTTTACAATAGAGTTTCATTAATAACAGTTGTTTATTACATCAACATACATTTTATAATTAATTATATTATAAAATTAAATTTAAAATGTTACAAGTAATGTTATTAATTATAATTATATATATTTTAAAATTTCAAAATTATATTTTTTAATCTATTTTTGTTAATTTATTTTCTGACTGTAAATAGAGGATATGGTCAATGATTTTCAATAAAAGTTTGCAAAATCAAATAAGACTCGCTAAAAATGAATGTCTCGTACACCTAAAAGTTTCAATTATACAATGTATTAAAATTTTATTTCAAAATTAGATAATTTGTGTACTTTTTGTCGTGTCGTTGATTTTTTTTGCCATCAATATAGATGATAGTGAATGCATAATGTCTTTAGTTAATCATTAGAAAAAACTATTTGTATCTATTTATTTATAGTAGAAGATTTAATTATAGACAGATAGGTTTTATAGTTTTATTCCTCGTATCGGACAAAATTTTCATGTAAAAATTTTAATGTTATTTTGCTTGTAATTTGTTTGATTTCTTCATTTAATTTTATCATTAATAAGTTACTTGTCAACCTCAACTAGGTTCATCTTATCTAACAATTAGTGAAATATATAAAACGATACAATTTTAATATAAACGTTAATAATTCCTAAGTTTTTAACGTAATATAATTCCTAATTTTTTAGCATGATATAATTCCTACGTTTCAATATAAACTTAACGTTAATAACATGAACTATTATACAACATTATAAAATATCAAAATATCTCATTAACTAAGTTTTTCATCATTAAAACCAATATTGAAAAATCCACTTAAATGAAGGATTTTCCAAACATATATATATATATATATATTATATGGGAAAAATGGCTCTGTAGGTGCCTACAGAAGTCAGTTCTGTAGGTAGCCATTGAATCAAAGTTAGACGGTGGAGAGAGAGTGACGAGAAAATCAGAGAAAGAGTGAAAGAAAATCCTCCCACCGTTGTTACCCTCGCAAAAGATATGTGATTTCCCTTCACAAAGTAGCACTTTTATTTTAACACAAAAAGAAAATCGCATTTCATCTGTGATTCCTTTTCCCAATCAAAACTATTAATTACGTTAAGTATTTTAGTATATGGTACAAAGTAAAATATGTTTAATCTAAAATGTATGTGTTGAACAACAATGTATGGGTAAAACGAAACCACACTTTTAATTAAAAAATCAATCATTCGAATTTTCAAAAGTTAATGGATTGTAAGTCGATCGACATTCTACTGATTGGTTACAAACTTAATGCTACCGTTATGTTACGAACTTAATGCTAAATTATTTAGGGGACGCAGACTCTACAAGCGCAGTTGTAAGTTGATCAATGGGTAAAATTTAGTACACGGTAGTCGGCCTGCAAGCTGGTACACGACCTTGGCTACCAGTTCCCCGGCTCCCTCCCAAGTGGTGTGGTAAAACTCGTTATCACCCCCACTCAGTTGAGTCTGGGTTTCGGGTAAGCACACGGCAATTGGCTCACAAGCCGGTACATGCTCCCAGCTACTGGTTCATCGACTCCAAAACTCCTTATCACTCCTCACTCAACTATTAAATTCATTTATATAGTCTCAGGTATTTTAACATAAATATCCAAAAGATATCCAAAGTTATACCCTTAAAACGCCTAAGTATTATTCCTAACTTAAAAATTGAATTTCACGTGTTTAACTTAAAAATCTTACATGTCTTGCTAAAACACCGATCATTTATGCTTAAAGTTACAGTTCTTTAGTTAAAACACTGACACTATTTACACGTGTACTTTAAAACGCACATGCCTAACTTAAAAATCACCTGTTCATGTTAAAACATCGATCTTTTAATACAATTGTATGGTCTTTTAACACAAAACGCCTAAGTACTATTCTTAACTTAAAAATTGAATTTCACATGTTTAACTTAAAAATCTCACGTGCCTTGCTAAAACACCGATCATTTATGCTTAAAGTTATAGTTCTTTAGTTAAAACGTCGACACTATTCACACGTGTACTTTAAAATGCACATGTCTGACTTAAAAATCATGTGTTCATGTTAAAATGCCAGTCTTTTAATACAATTGTTCGATCTTTTAACACAAAACGCCTAAGTACTATTCTTAACTTAAAATTTGAATTTCACGTATTTAACTTAAAAATCTTACTTGCCTTGCTAAAATACTGTTCATTTATGCCTAAAGTTACGGTTCTTTAGTTAAAACGCTGACACTATTCACACGTGTACTTTAAAACGCACACGCCTGACTTAAAAATCACGTGTTCATGTTAAAATGCCGGTCTTTTAATATAATCGTCTGGTCTTTTAACACAAAATGCCTAAGTACTATTCTTAACTTAAAAATTGAATTTCACGTGTTTAATTTAAAAATCTCACGTGCCTTACTAAAACATCAATCATTTATGCTTAAAGTTACGGTTCTTTAGCTAAAATACCGACACTATTCACATGTGCATTTTAAAACGCACATGCTTGACTTAAAAAATCACGTGTTCATGTTAAAACACCGGTCTTTTAATACAATCGTTCGATTTTTTAACACAAAACGTCGAATCTTTCATCACATGTGAACTTAAACTTTCATATAATAAAAGATTGTAGAATATAGCTTATGAACTTAAACTTAAATACTAGTCTTTCAAGTTCCTACCACAGATGCTTACAGGATTGTAGGATATAACTTAATCAATGTTTAATCATAATTTGATGGTAATTTAAAAGTTGTAATTATATTTTCTAATTATCTATTTAGTTATTAATTGAACATAACTGAAAATATTGAACTTAATGCTAAATTATTTAACACAGTAGGTAATCAAAATCTTTTTTAATTCAAAATTAATTAATTAAAAATTAAATCCATCCAAATATTTTCATTAAGGATTTTACAAATTATAAGACGATTTCACAAATAAATTGAAGATAGATTTAATAATTAAATCAATTAATTAAAAATATAAAATACAAAACCACACAAATATTTTATCACTTCATCAAAAATTTAAGTCATTGATTTAAATAATTTATTAATCACTTACTCCAACATATTAAAATAATAAATTAATGCATATGTTAATTAAGCACTTAAAAAACCTTAATCACCGTATTTGTAATTAATAAATGATTAATTAAAATTCATATGTTAATTAACGTAATGATTTAAAATATATGCACATGGGTGTAGTTTTAAAGTTAATGAAGAGATAGTGTACACGTCTTTTTAGGTGAAAAGAGAGTGCATTTTTAAATTTCACTTGTAATAGAGAGAGTAACTTTTAAGTTACATAAATTTCGCCCGTCAATCATGAGATCGACGGATACTTACAGAATCGACTTCTATAGGCGTCTACATAACCCGTGCCCTCATATTATATTAATATATATAATATATATGAATATATATATAGAGAGGTTATGAGTTTTGTAGACACCCATAGCGTGAGCAGGTGAGGATGACAGTGGACGACGACGACACAAGTGAGGGCGACAGTGACAACTTTCATGGGCGTTGCTAATTCACTACTGGGGAGAAGGGGGAAAAGGGGAAGAAAGTTTCCTTGTGGTGGAGATCTGATTCACGGTCAGAATAGAGGGGGAAGAAGGGTCCGATGTGGGCGTAATGTTTACACCCACACCATAACATTTAAGCTTAAACACTACGCTTGCACTCGCACCGTCGTCGTTGTTTGCTATCACGCTTGTCCGCTCGTGCTGTTTAATCTTGATCAAATACTCACATAAGTTAATTCTGTAAGTACCTGTAAAGTTATTTTTTCTATATATATATATATAGGGTTTAATGGTTCTGTAGGTGTCTACAAAAGTAAGTTCTGTAGGTATCCGTTGGATGAAAGATTAATGGCTGTTTGATGAAGAGAGAGAGTATTCGTAAAAAAATCCCCTACGCAGAAAAAAATCCTCCCGCTGAAATCACCCACGTAAAAGTAGTTCATTTATTTTAACAAAAAAAAAACAACGATTCATTTTTTTAAATAATTCGATTTTACTTAAAAAATATTTTGATTAAATATTTAAAAACACTCCCTTTTCAAATGACACATGGAAAATAATTTATCGAAAATATTTTTTAAGTAAAATCGAATTATTTAAAAAAAAATTCACCCTAATATTTAAGTT
>JAMKPZ010005563.1:0-21876 GCA_024699675.1 Amphibolis antarctica | reverse complement strand
TTGATTAGTGCAGAAAAAACTCAAAAAAGTAGAGAAAACCTGAAACTATCTGGTTAGGAATTATAAGAAAAATTTTAAATTTATACGATTTAATCAAAAATTGACCATAGATAGCTGCGTTTCTATCTATAATCTATCGATATTACTACTTCATTAAAAATACATAGATATATTACAACGTCATTACCAAAAACAATTGCAACAAAATAAACAGTCGAAAGATGTAAAGTGACAACTCACAGCTTCTCGATCCCAAGGAAAGCTATGTCATACGAAGAGGAGTACACTACAGGGACCTTGACGCAGAAGATCAGTCGATCAGATTGCTGTTTATAACAAAATCTACAAGAATCACCTTCAATGGGGAAAACGTGAGCACGCACCTTGGAGGAAGGAACGTCGAAGTAGAGCTTGCTGGATTGAATTCGCTTCACCTGGAGGGCCTTGGCGGCGTCGGCTGCGGCGGATGAGGAGGAACTGGGGTTTGCGCTCATCTCGGTCGAGAGAGCTGAGAGCGAGAGAGGAGGCGAGAAAGAAAAAAAACACATTACCGATATAACAAAGTTCAAAAACTGTTTCTGTACTTAGAAAATTATTTTAAAAAAATTTAATAAATTTAAAAAATATTTTTAAATATAAATATGTAAAATAATTTTAAAAAAAAAAATTAAAAAAATATTTTCTAGATATTTGTATAATTGATAAAAAATAAAAAAAAATGATAATCATTGAAAATTTATATAATATCATCAAAATTAACAAATATTATATAACGAATGAATTACACTGTACAATTTAAATATATCAATATATTTATATAAAATACTTCGATCATAATTTTTACAAGAGAAATACATTTACATGTATTTTAATTAAAAATTTTAGTATAAAAATCATAACTTAACAAATAATATACCGTGTATATATTAATAAATAAATAATTATAAATATATAATATACCTATTTGATAATAATATACTTATTTAATAAATAATATCAATCAATAATTTATAATAAAAAATAAAAATGATATAAAAAAATGCAAAAGTTAGATCGGTGAAAGTTGAGAGTTGGATATAGGATGTACATGTGAGAGAGAGAGAAGAGATGTTAGAGAAAAACTTTTCAAAGGGTTTGAAATCTAAATTTTTTTTCTATGTAAATATAGATACCTACTTTAAATGGAAAAAATATTTTCTCATTTTTTAAGTACACAAATACTAAGAAAATTAGAAAAAAAATTTCAATTTTCTAAGAAAATTTTTTCCTTACGCACAAACCTCCCTTTAGGATAAAACAATTTTTTAAAAAATTTTAAAATTACTCTTATCAACATTATTATTATATAAATTTTGATATATAAATTTTTATCACCTAAATTATTATATAATTTTAACTCTATTCACAAAATCAATTATAACTTTAACTCTTTTCAACTTCAGAAGTTAAAAAAAATTACTCGTGAACGCACTGAGGTAATATTTATTTAAATAAGAGAATTAAGTAAAATAAGATTCACATTTAAATAAAAAATAATGATAAATTTTATTATAAAATATTAAAGTTATTTTACAAATATACGGTAATAATACATAATAATTACTATTGATGCATAATGTTAAATTTAAAAAAAAACAAAACCTAAATAAGAAGTTAAGAACCGCTGAAGTGGTATTTTGGTGTTTATTAAACTTTTTCTAGGATTCTAAAATTTTGAATTCAAAATTTTACATTAAAAAATACTATTCAGATCTCTTATATAAGTTCATGAAGTGTTGTTTGGAGAGAGTTTAAAATTAAAGTTAAAGTTAATTTTATAAATAAAATTAAAATTATATAATAATTAAAATGATAAAAAAAAATTTCTTTAAAATATATGCAGTAATAATGAAATTTGTATAGTAATTAAAGTGATGCCATAATTATACCTCTTAACTTTAATACACTTGAACATCTACCACTTTAAAAGCTGATATAACAAGAAAGGTGAAATGATCTAGCCAAAAGTTAATTATATTAAAAATATTAGAAAATATGTAAGATATGTTGGGTTAAATATCATTGAAAATTAAATCATTTCTATTTAGCCAGAGATTCTAATAAAAAGTTAAAAGATAAATTGTCAAACTTTAAATAAAACAACATTGAGTTTGCAATTAAACAGTGCATTGCAAAATAATGTTTCTAAATTGTCAAAGCATTGTTGACAATTAAAATTGTTAAAAATTAAATCTAATAAATTACAATCTAATACTAAGGTTTCGTTTGCTTTTAATTTTTTTTAGCTTCTAAAATCATTATTAATGTTATTATTACTGTACAGATTTTAATATATAAATTTTTATCATTCAATTTACTATAAAATTTCAATTCCGTTTATAGAAATAACTCTAACTTCAACTTCATTTAACTTCCAGAACTAAAAAAAGTTATTCTTAGACGTACACCGTAAGGATCCAATCACATGCTCCTCTGCAAAAAGCACTTGCTCATGTGGGTCTCATGCACCATCTATGATGGGCTACAATAAGAAATATTACCAAATGCATGTAGGTTTCATTTGAGAATAAGATTTATAAAGATTTTTACTATATAAAATATATATTTTAATAAGCAGTATACTTAAAATAGAAGTTTTCACTATAGTTGTTTGAGAAGAAAATAAAAAGTGATTTTCTTAATTTAAAAATTGTGTCGATCTAAAAAATGTGAATTCCAAGCTCACCTAACATTTAGATTTTTGCATTGTTTGGTTAAGAGTTTTTTACTATATATCTTAATTTTTTACTATACATTATAACGGTTTACAGTAATATTTAATAAACAACTTTAACATTTTATATTAAAAATTATAAAAAACATTTACATCATAAATTATGTAATTTCTTAAAAAATGTAAATCTCACTTAACTTAATCTTACCTCTATAACAAACACACTCTTTGCCAAACAAAGCTTTAAGAGAAAGTATTGACGTTGAAGTTACTACAATATTTAATTTTAGTATTTAAGTTTTATTTTACAATGAAACGTTCGACTTCAAAAAAGACAGAGAATTGAAGTTGAGAGGAGTAAAATAAATGAAATTAAATTTTATAGTAAATTAAATGATAAAAATGTGTAAGATAAGATGATATATAAAAATTTACGTAAAATTATCAATCCAAAATTTTCCACGTTCACAACATATTTTAATCTTTTATTTACAATAACGACCATCCACATTTTACCATGTTTGTGCATACATTTATCATTGTATAATTATATTTTTTATTATATATTATATCATTCTATAATATTATCTATCAAATAATTTTTACATTATTCTGTACATGACAACTCTTCCATATCATCTTAACTCTCGATAAAATACAATTATTACAATAATATAATAAATATTATTTATTATTTTATTATATATTTTATTCATTATTTATCAAAATTTTTTAAAATATAATTATTACATTATTATAATAAATATTAATTATTATTATTTTACATATTTTATTTATTATTTATTTTATTATTTCTAAAAATTCGTAAAATTTAATCTAACTTACCGAAACGTCCAAAACACGAAAGCACGTTCTTCGCCCCTTGCAAATAAGTGTAAGACCTGCGGCCCCACACGTGTACACCAAAGTCCACACTTAAACACACTTCACACAAGTATTATTGGCATCTGGGCATCCACGTCATCTTCGAAGGTAAAATTACGTAAGGTGAGATTTATATTTTTAAAAAAATTATATGATTTATGATAATGATATAAGTATTTTTTATATTTTTTTATGTAAAATATTAAAGTTATTTGTTAAATATTATTATAAATTATTGTATGTATAGTAAAAAAAAAAGTATATAATGAAAAATTCATAAATAAATAAGGTTTAAATATGTATTTATTTTTGATTTCACTTATTATAAAGTTAATTTTAATAATTATCAAGAAGTTAAGAATAATGAAACATATGGTATTATTGTATAATAAAAGTTTGTATACAGAAATTTGTTTGATGATAATAACATACGAGGACTTATACAAAATTGTAATTGAAATTGTGTGAAACTTAAACAAATAGACCTTAAAGCTTCGTTTGGTAATAATCTTTTAACTTCAATTTTAATTTCACATAAATTCCAATGTAATATTATTAGTGCACAAACTTTTACGTACAATTTATCGTAGAGTTACGTTTGGTAATTTTTCTAATATTTTGCTATAAATAACCTTGTATTTTTTTTTGACTTTAGGTCTTATTTGTCAACGAAATTGTAATTTCAATTTCAACTTTAACAAATGTACAAAGTTAAAAATAATTTCACAAAAGATGTTAAAGTTGTATAAGGTGAGAATTTGTGTAATAATAATAACACATAAAAGTTTTAATAGAGTTGAAGTTAAAGTTGAAGTAAACCGAATGAACAAATGGTACATTTAGGAAGAGCTTATCTAAGAGTTGGATGAATCTATAGTTGAAAATTGTAAAACAAACAAGCCATAATTACATAGTAATTAATATAGTAAAAATTTATACATTAAAGTTTGTATAATGATAATGACACCAAATAGTTTATATGAAGTTAAAACCAGAGTTTAGAAAGTAGTTTCTAAATGAAATCAAAGTTTCTAAGTTTGTTTGTTAACAAAACTTTAGTTTCAACTTCAATTCTAACAATTGTGGAAAATTGAAGTTAATAGTAGTTTCGTAAATAATATTAAAATTGTATAGAAAATTATGAGATAAAAATTTATGTATAAATTTTTTTACAATAATAATAATACATATGAGTTTATGTAAAGTTAAAATTAAAATTAAAACTAACCAAACAAACAAAACTTTAAGATTTGTTTACTAGTAACTTTTTTTAATTACAAAGAGTTAGAGAAAGTTGAAACTGAAGTTAATTTTATATACATAATTAAAATTGTATAATAATTTAGATAATAAAAGTTTATAAGTTAAAATATGTATGATAATAAAGAGTGATTTTAAAAGTTAAAAAATTAATTGTTAATGCATTCTTAGTATCATTTGTCTAGATATTTATCATATATAATTACTTTTTTTAATATACATTACAACATTCTACAATATCATTTATCAAATAAAATTTATATTTTTTATAAAATTTAAATAATATCATTTTTTTATCATAAATTATATATTTTTTTAAAATTATAAAATTTAACTCACTTTATTGAAATATCCGTACAAACGATGTCCTAAAATTTTCTATTTCTATTTTCACTGGACACGCCAAACGACAATAAAGATTCGCTTGGTGACGTAGAAAGATTCTGCTCGCAGATCGAAGAAGAACGACAGCGAAGTCTGCCCTGGAAAACGAACACAGCGTCGATCGAACGTGAGGTTGCAAGCGCGATAAGCTTCGTGTGTCCCAAATTTATTTGTTTCCGTCCGTGTATGTCCAATCCAGCATTTGGTGGGCGAATGCGGCTTCACTCGGCCACCAGTGTAGCTTGTGGCCCTGCCATGGTGCGGCATTAGGAAGAGCTCACCCACTTCCAGATCCGTGTGACGTAGCACCGGATTGCGCAAGCGTGGCCGCCCAATCGCCCATCACATGAGTATTTATATCATCGGCCGGAGGGGTTGGTGAAGGGGAAGAGAAGTGGGAGGTTTGTGTTCTTGCTCTGCGCTGATCTTTGCTTCTCGCAGTCGTTTTGTTGTTGTGGTTTTTGGATTGTAATCGATTTTCGGAAGGAACTAGAGAGTGAGGAGGAGGAGGGGGAGGAGGAGGAGACGGTAAGAGTCGAAAGTTTGGATCTTGATTTCTGAATCTGATATTGTTCGCTGAAATTAAAACTGATTTGTGCGAGTGACCTAAGTGCGGAAAAAAGCGTTGAGAAAGGGGGAAAAGATTGGATCTTTTGTCTAGGTTTTTTTTTGGTAGGAGGAAGGGATTGGTTTGTGGGTCGTTCTGTTTTGTGACTAAGGTTTTTGTGTTTGCAGGGCAATGGAGCGAGCTCGGAGGCTGGCGAACAGGGCTATCCTGAGCCGCCTCATAGCTCGATCCAAGCGATCGCATCCACACCAGTGCGTAGCGCACCACCATGACGTGCTCTCTTCCAACCGCTACATCTCTTCCCTTGCCCCGTCGGTGTTCGCCCCCACCAGCACCGCCGGTTCTCCTCGGCGTTTCCAATCCGACGGGACGCCGCCCAACCATGTTGGTCGCCATCACCACCAGTCTCGCACGATATCCGTCGACACGCTCAAGCCCACCGACACCTTTCCTCACCGCCATAACTCCGCCACCGCCGAGGAACAAACCAAGATGTCCGAGCTTTGTGGGTTCCCCTCTCTCGATGCTCTTATCGATGCAACAGTTCCCAAGACGATCCGTATCCAGGACATGAGATTCACCGGCGACTTCGATGCTGGGTTCACTGAATCCGAGATGATCTCTCATATGGAGTATCTTGTGGAGAAGAACAAGGTGTTCAAGTCTTGTATTGGGATGGGCTACTATAACACTCATGTCCCTGGTGTTATTCTCCGCAACGTCATGGAGAACCCTGCGTGGTACACACAGTACACTCCCTACCAGGCTGAGATCGCCCAGGGGCGTCTCGAGTCATTGCTCAATTTTCAGACCATGGTCACCGACCTCACTGCTCTCCCCATGGCAAACGCTTCATTGCTTGATGAGGGCACCGCTGCTGCTGAGGCCATGTCCATGTGCAACAACATCCTGAAGGGTAAGAAGAAGACCTTCATCATTGCTTCCAATTGCCATCCTCAGACAATTGACATTTGCCAGACGAGAGCTGATGGATTTGATGTCAAGGTGGTGGTCTCTGATCTTAAAGAATTCAACTACAAGTCCAATGATGTTTGTGGGGTGCTTGTCCAGTATCCTGGGACTGAAGGTGAGGTGCTGGATTACAAGGAATTTGTTAAGAATGCCCATGCCCATGGGGCAAAAGTTGTGATGGCTACAGATCTGCTGGCACTTACAATGCTCAAGCCACCTGGTGAGATTGGGGCTGATATTGCTATTGGATCAGCACAAAGATTTGGTGTTCCCATGGGCTATGGTGGTCCACATGCTGCATTCCTTGCAACCTCACAGGAGTACAAAAGGATGATGCCTGGAAGGATTATTGGTGTTAGTATGGACACAACCGGGAAGCCAGCACTTAGAATGGCAATGCAGACAAGAGAGCAGCACATCCGCAGAGACAAGGCAACCAGCAACATCTGCACAGCTCAGGTACGATAATCTCAAACTAGTTATCTGCATCCAGTATTTTCTTTCAGCTTAGTCATGCTTTTTTACTTGATAAAAAAGTCAATGGGTCTTCAGCAGCATATATTCGAATGTTCACAATCCATACAACTCATGTTTCATAATTCAATTTTGATCAAAGTAATGGATAAAATGGCTGCCTCTCTACTGTAATTGCTGATGGAAATTCAATTTGGGTCTATTAACTTGGCATATGGCTTCATTATGCATCTTAGAGGATCAGGTAATGTTGAAACCAAAGATATGGAAATCTTCATGTGCTGATGGGAATTCAGTCAGGTAGTGTTTACTTGTCATGGAAATTATCAATTCCAGTAGCCACTATAGGCTGCTACCTTCTAATGTGTTTATTTCTCCTGGGTTCCTACAATTATCATCTTGATTTCAATTACTTCAATTGATGCTGTATGAATCAATTCCTTCATTCATTTACAGATAGAGTTCGGTAAAAATGATTATATCTAACTTTTGCTACTTTATTCATGTGTATATAGGCATTGCTTGCAAACATGTCTGCTATGTATGCCATATACCATGGCCCTGAAGGCCTCAAGGCCATTGCGCATCGTGTTCATGGCCTTGTTAGTACCTTTGCACATGGGCTAAAGAAGCTTGGAAGTGTTATTGTCCAAGAGCTTCCCTTCTTTGACACTGTGAAGATCAACTGTGCCGATGCTCTTGCAATTGCTGATGTTGCTTATAAGAATGAAATTAATCTTCGTATTGTAGACCCAAAGACTGTACGTTATTTTACTATAATGTGTCTGTTAGCATTGACTTCTTCTTTTTGTTATTTTTCTGACAAGGATCTTGTATTGCTTCAGTTAACTGTGTCTTTTGATGAGACTACTACCTTGGATGATGTCGATAAGTTATTCCAAGTGTTTTCTGGTGGCAAACCTGTGAGTAAATTGGTTTCTTTGGACCTCTGGAGTTATTTTCTCATGTCTAACATGTAAGGATTAAAATTTCAGGTTGGCTTCACTGCTGCATCAATTGCTTCTGAGGTTCAAACCACTATCCCAAGTGGATTGTCAAGAGAGAGTCCATATTTAACCCATCCCATTTTTAACTCGTGAGTGTCCTTGGGATCAAACAATTTGTCATTGACATTTATGATACTCAAAGTCATTATTGTCTTCACTTCTTCCAGGTACCACACTGAGCATGAACTGCTAAGGTACATGCATAGGCTACAGTCCAGGGATCTTTCTTTATGTCACAGTATGATTCCACTGGGTTCTTGCACAATGAAATTGAATGCCACAGTGGAAATGATGCCCGTGACATGGCCTGGATTTGCATCAATTCACCCATTTGCTCCTACTGAGCAAACTGCTGGCTATCAGGTTGATGATGGTTTTCTTTTGCTTCCCATACAATTTCCTTTGTGAAGGTTATGGTTCTGATTTCTTTTCTTGTGTTCTCTCTCTCTCTCTCTCAAGGAAATGTTCAAAAATTTAGGAGAACTCTTGTGTACAATCACAGGATTTGATTCCTTTTCCTTGCAACCTAATGCTGGTGCTGCTGGAGAATATGCAGGACTGATGGTCATCCGTGCTTACCACATGGTAGGATATCTTTTAAGAACTCTATTCTTTAAAATAAAAGAGATCTTGATGTGTGTTTTTTTTTGGTTGAAAATCTGATAGTCAAGAGGAGACAATCATCGTAATGTCTGCATTATTCCAGTTTCGGCTCATGGAACCAACCCTGCTAGTGCAGCCATGTGTGGAATGAAAATTGTTCCTGTTGGAACTGATTCTAAGGGAAACATTAATATTGATGAATTAAGAAAAGCTGCTGAGGCAAACAAGGACAAGCTTTCTGCTCTCATGGTATAGATTTCTCCATTCCAACTGATTTCTTTCTTATTCGTCATTACCATTTCATTAACTCTTGCTTATCTAATTATGATCTGGTAAAACTGCTAATACTGATGCATAGACTCTACCCTCCTTTTTTCAAAGATCTCAACATGTTTCCTTTGTTTGAAGGGTTCTACTAAATGTAAAGCTCAAAATAGAATTCATTTTTATAGATGTAAATTATATTAGAACATGAGAAGTTGAGTTCATAAAAAAAAATTGGGTAACACATCGAGTATTTCTGATTACACAGGTGACTTATCCATCAACACATGGAGTTTATGAAGAAGGCATTGATGAGATATGTAAGATAATTCATGATAATGGGGGACAAGTTTACATGGATGGTGCCAACATGAATGCACAGGTAAACTGAATGTGCTTCTTGTAGATTGGTTATATATCCATCATCTTAGCTATGGTGAATAACATGGACTTGGATACTTGCCCATTTCAACATTTCCTTTTAATGAATATCCATTTGAAATCAACATTGATGGACTGGTACTTGAAGTTTGCTTGCAAATGCATCATGTGATGTTAGCGTGCCATGATTTCTTGTCTTTCTAACATCATCTCGATTTTGAGTGTATTTTTTGTTGGTTGGTAATTGATAATCTTGGAGTTTGACTTCATATTGGTGGAGTACATGACGAGCTATTGCTAACTATTCAGGTTGGATTAACAAGCCCGGGCTTTATTGGAGCAGATGTTTGCCATCTTAACCTCCACAAAACATTCTGCATTCCCCATGGAGGAGGAGGCCCTGGTATGGGACCCATTGGTGTGAAGAAGCATCTGGCACCATTTTTGCCTTCCCATCCAATTGTAAGCTTTTATTTTTATCTAAACTTATTGAGAATGATGGACAGTGATAATATTTTTAGAAAAAGCTTAGCTAAGTTCTTTACCTATAACATTGCTTTACTTATCTTTGAAGAAACAATTAGTTGATGTTATTACTGCATTCACTGGTTTGCTGGTGTAAATATCCTGAAGTAAGCCGAGTAACTAATAATAAGCATTTTAATTCTAAGTTACTGGGAATGCATGTTATCTCGATCATTCTATATGGTCTGAAGTATTGTGACCATCTTTCTGACATAATTCTTTCTGATAGATATTTGTTATTAGCCTAACATTTTCTTACAACTCCAATGACCTTAGGTGTCTACTGGTGGCATTCCAGAGTTTGACAATAAAAATCCACTTGGTACCATCTCTGCGGCTCCTTGGGGCTCTGCACTTATCTTGCCAATTTCTTATTCATACATAGCCATGATGGGATCCAAGGGTCTCACAGATGCTTCAAAGATTGCCATATTGAATGCAAATTACATGGCAAAGCGTCTTGAGGTATCCAAATCTTTTCCTCTATCCTTTTGTTTCATTTACTAAAGTAGTCCTCTGGTTCAAATGCTGCAGTATTTCGGAAGATGCCCATTTATGTTTCATTGTTCAGATGAATATTTATCGTTTAATGAAAAACATATGGTTTTTTCTTCTCTAAATTCTTGATCACACTTTTTGTTTTGCAGAACCATTACACTATTCTTTTCCGTGGTGTTAATGGAACATGTGCCCATGAGTTCATTATTGATTTAAGAGGATTCAAGGTATCTTGTTGCTCCATTTTAACTTGTTGGTTGCTATTTTCACCACCACATTCCTGACTTGGGATTTGATCCTCTGCAGAATACTGCTGGAATTGAGCCTGAAGATGTTGCCAAACGCCTTATAGACTACGGCTTTCATGGACCGACCATGTCATGGCCAGTCCCTGGAACACTGATGATTGAGCCCACAGAAAGCGAAAGCAAGGTGTTCTTGCAAACAATGTCTTTCTTCCCATCAAATAGTTAGATCTTATTCTTTTACTAAAAAAGGTTCAGTGTCATTACAGGCTGAACTAGACAGGTACTGTGATGCCCTCATCTCCATCAGAGAGGAAATTGCTCAGATTGAGAATGGCAAGGCTGACATCAAGAACAATGTTCTGAAGGTGCATGAATTCTTCCTGTGTGCCTCTTTCTCGTCTTGCAACAATTTGTATGATGTTTTAGATAAGTATGTTAAAATGTAGATATCTAATTTAAAACTAATTGATTTTAAATGGAGGATTTTAATTTATGCTAATGCATTTTTTATTTTTAAATTAATCTATGTGAAACTATTTATTCCGACACTTTTCCTCACTTAACAATCTCATGAGTATTATTTGTAAATGCATATAAATCCATAAGATCTTTCTACTTTGATGTCATATTGAAATGTGAACCTTTTACTCAAAATCAATTTATTATGAGAGAAGGAATTCATTTCCATATTAATGTGTATTTTCTTTTTAAACTGATCCATGTGAGACTCTTTATTATTCCAACAAAGCATTCTGAGAAGTGAACATCTCTCCACAGGGCGCTCCCCATCCTCCATCCATGCTTATGGCTGACACATGGAACAAGCCATACTCTAGGGAATATGCAGCATTCCCTGTTGCATGGCTCCGAGGATTCAAGTTTTGGCCTGCAAGTGGTACACCACCAACTCAATCTTCATGCTTCCAACCAGCTGCTGCTGTTGTTATTTTTCCCCACCTTTCTCAAGTAGAACTGATTGTATTCAACTCTACCACTGCTCTGTTACCAGGACGTGTGGATAATGTCTATGGTGACCGCAATCTTGTCTGCACTCTCCTCCCTGCACCACAGGCCGTTGAAGAACCAGCTGCAGCTGCAACTGCTTAGGCTCATGCAAGACTTCTATATTTATGAAGCACCTCCCCCTTGTGATGGCTCTGTATATATCATGTGGGAACAATCCCATCTTCATCCCTCTCCCTCTCTCTCTCTCTGGTTTGAAATCCACATTTGGTTTAAATCTGATGATGTCAAGGATGCCACAGTAAAATAAATTAATAGAAGGAAATTAATAAAATTCCATTAGAATAAATGTTTACCATAAAAAGTAAATAAATGCTTATCTTTTTATTTAGAGGTGTCAATTGTGTTGTATCTAGTTAAGTTGGCATGACATGATTTGGTACTATGTATATAGGTTACATATTAGTATTTTGTATTAGTATAACATGACTTACTTTTGGTACGTAGATCAATACACATGAAAATAATATTGTAAGTTTTTAAAATTTTGTATTTTTTAAATATACCTTTGTTAAATTGTATATATTATATATATTTTAGTGATACATGATTGTAAGTTTAAATCATAAATTTAATTATCTTTTAGTATTTATAAATTATATTAATTTTTAATAAATTAAAAAAATTTAAAAATTGAATTGTGTTTAATTAGGTTGGCACGGTTTGGTATGAGTTCAAATAGATTGTGTCGAATGAGTTGTGTTTTGGTTGTTAATTGAAATGTTAGATTTGATTCGACACAATTCATTGATTTATCTATTTTTATTTTACTTCTTATTTAATAAATTATTCTCAAATTGCTTATTCAATTAAGTATTTATTCAATGAACATTTCTAAAGTCAAACCCCAGAAAACCACAGATGAATAATCATCAAAGTGAAACATTTGGCAAATCGATCAATTTTAATGTGCCTTTAAAAAGATAAATGGTACAAGTGAAAAGATAATTTTATGAGGTTAGAATGAACGCATACCTTTTTTAAATAGAAAGTGTACGATGTAGAGCGTGAAAAATTAATAAAAATACAACTACTAAATAAAAAGAATTAGGCCCAATATTTTTGGAAAAAATATTTCATAAAAATTATGAAAACTGGAATACAATAAACGGGTGCTTTCATTGAGAGTCGAACTCAAGACCTCCCGCTTACTAAACGGGTGCTCTAACCAACTGAGCTATGAAAGCTTATTGACAATTTTGTTTTAGTTACAATATTCATTTTATAATACATCTATTTCGTAGATCATAATGATGCTTGCTCAACCAGAATGAAGAGACTTAATTAACATAGTTTAAATAAAATCATAATTACAACACTAACAATTAAAATTACAATCTTATTGTGTGGGATAAACTACGTGAATGTTTTTCAAATATTTCTATTTATTATCAAATCTTAAGATTTAAGGTTTAAAAGGGGAAAAAAGTAATCAGTATATATCAGATTAAATTTTTATTGATATTTATAAAACTTTCATTACTAAGATATTTAAATAGTAATTAAATTTTAGTCAAGTATTCACGTAGATTTATTTTTTTAACATTTTTGTGAATTTCTGTCAAATTTAATTTATTATCATTTTTTTGTATATACACAAACACTACTACGATTTTATAATTTCTTATCAAATTTCATCATTTTCATCCATTCTTAAATTTTCGTCATTTATTTTTTCATCATTTTTGCTTGTACAGATGGATCCTTAAACTTAGGTAAAAATCCTGTCATTATCAAACAAATAAAAAATATTGAATTCAAATGTATAAAAATACTACTGATATTAAAAATCCTAGATTCAATTATTCAAAACTCAAGTTCAAATGAAACACTAACACCTTCACAGAATCACATGTATCTGAAAAGTACTCGGATAAAATTCCAAGAAAATTTACTAGAGGTACCACTACTTTTTTATTTTTAATTATTCTTACAAAATAAAATATAATTATATAATCAATTAATCTGTGGTATATAATCTATTATATATATTGAAATTTTGATTTAATCAAGTCATGTTCATTATGATTTTAATTTAAAAATATTAATTGAAAGTTAACAAAAATCAGTCAATTTAAAATATTTAAATTTAAAATTAATAATTATTTAATTTCATTATAATTTTTAGGTGTACTTGTATTTTTATCTATTTACCAAAAGAGATACAGAAAAAATTTAAATATCGATGTTTATTATTGTTATCAATATCATTAAATATTGACATTTATAATAAAATTTAATTTACTGCTTATTTTTTAAACGAAAATTATGAAAGTTAAATTTCAGATTTTTATTTTTATCACCTACTATTAAAAAATTTAACCTTCCAAAATTATTTTTTGTTTTCAGATTTTTATTAGTTTCCATTTGTGATACGAAATTTTTTTTAGAACTATTTATATACGTGGAAATTTAAAAAAATTAATTTTAATTTTTTTTAAATATTTTATATTTTAACATTATAAATGTAATTTTATATTGTTCTTGTAATTATGAGTTTAACAATGATTGAATGAGGTTGAGTAAGACGTATGAGGTCAAGAAATTACATCGTGATGAAATTTTCATTAGTTATAAGAATTTTCTTGATCTAATAGGTAAGAAATGACAAGAAAAAATTATATTTGTAGTGATAAAATAATTTAAATTTTTTTTAAATTTTCAAGATGCAGGACTTGAAATTTCAAAAATTATATGAAAAGTTTGTTTTTCTATATTTTCGACGTATATAAATTTCTTTAAAAAATTTAAAACCTTTCAAAATCATTTTTTATTTTCAGATTTTCACAAAAACCTTATTTATCTTCTATCTTCCCTC
The DNA here is from genome assembly GCA_024699675.1 of Amphibolis antarctica. Classification (NCBI taxonomy): domain Eukaryota; kingdom Viridiplantae; phylum Streptophyta; class Magnoliopsida; order Alismatales; family Cymodoceaceae; genus Amphibolis; species Amphibolis antarctica. The sequence goes on along the minus strand of JAMKPZ010005563.1, from coordinate 7,253 downwards.
TGGACTATAATGCTACAATTTTTTAATTGAATAATAAGGATTGTAATATTATATAAAGAGGAAGATTAAGGTATAAGAGTTAGATAAATTATTAAAAAATTTAAATAATATATATTTAATATAAATTATTAAATTAAAATATTATTAAAAAAATAATTCTAATGATATCACTAAAAAATATTTTTACGTTAATTTTCTGATATTATCGTTAAAAAAGTAACGTTAGTGACGTATATTTTTATTTAATATAATAATGGTAGAAAAAGCGTATCGGTCCTACCGGATAAGTGCAGAAATTTTCGTAAAAAAAACGTGTATGTATTTCATTAACTACCTGTCTACCTCCCTCTCTGGACTCGTCCGTCCTACCGACGAGAGGGAGGACTGTGGCGGAGAGAAGAGAAGCGTCGGACGAGGAGGTAGGGCACGATGACGAGGCGATGTAGGTGCAGGGCGGCGCGGATCGGTCTGTGTTGATCTGTGGAAGAAGAAGGAGAAGAAGTAGGCGTAGCAGTGGTAGATGACGTGGTTTGACCTGTGCGGTGTGGAATTGGGGGTTTTGTTTTGGTGGAGATGTGATGATCGATGATGATGATGAAGCATCTGCTCAAGAAGCTCCACATCGGAGGTGGAGGCGGGGGACCCCTGGATGACCTACGGGCCTCCAATTTGCCACCGATCCCAGCGCGGACGCCGACATCGTCCTCTTCGTCTACGGGAGCGATGGTGGATTCTGGAGATCGTTTGTCTGGGGGAGTGGGGCTGGCGAGGGATTCTGTAGGATCTAGGGCGATGAGAGGGAGGAGTGTTGGGGCGGATGAGGGTTTGGAGGATTTCAGTTTCTGTGAAGAGGAGTACCAGGTGCAGCTGGCGCTCGCGATCAGCGTATCGGATCAGGATGGGAGGCAAGATCTGGATTCTGCGCAGATAAATGCTGCAAAGAGGATGAGCCTCGGATTTGCGCCGATTTCTGGGGGCGAGAACCTTGTGGAGATCCTCTCTCAGCGATATCGGGTGAGTGATTATCTAAACGTGTTTTGTACTGTGTTTTCTTACTTTTTGATGCAGTGGGATAATAATGGACAGCTTTCGACTTAAAAATTCGGCGATGGAGTTGCAAATTCTGCCGTGGTTGCTCGTTTACCATCCTCATCATTGTGCTTATTCATTGAACTCTTTGTTGATTTTGCATGTTTCCAATCTCCTTGTCGATGCTTGGGGCCGGTTTTGCTATTTAATTGAAAATGTTAAGGATGTCGCGCCATTTCCCCCCCCCCCCCTTCTCCCAACGTTGTTACAGGTTTTTGCTTGTTTGACAATTACGATTTCCTTCTGATGATTTTAACCTGTCATTTGTTTCCTTTGCAGAATTTCAATGTATTAAATTATGATGAGAAGGTGATGGATGGATTCTATGATCTGTATGGAATTATTGATTCTAGTATGCAAGAAAGAATGCCATTGCTTGTGGATCTTCAATCAGCAACTATTGCAGATAATGTTAATTACGAAGTGGTTGTGGTAGACCGAACTTCTGATCCTGCACTTCATCAGCTTGAGACAAAAGCTGTTTCCATCTCTATGCGGTACAGAGCTATGGGACTTGGTGACCCTTCTGAAAGTGGTTTGATCCAGAAGATTTCCAAACTTGTCGTTGACAGCATGGGTGGTCCGGTTACAGATGCAGATGATATGCTGAAAAGGTGGACTTTGAAGAATTACGAACTGCGAACTTCTCTGAACACCATTGTGCTTCCCCTTGGGTGCCTTCCTGTTGGATTATCACGTCATAGGGCATTGCTATTCAAGGTTGTGTCTGGTACTTTGATGGAACTATTCTTTTTATGAATTAAAAGAGTTCATAAATTACCAAAAAAGGAAAAAGTATAAAATCGGAAAGATTATATAGAGACTCACAATGTGTTTGGTAACCCAATATTATCTGATATAGTGTCTTCCTATCAATGATTTTCATCTGAAAAGTAACCTGTAGTTGCTTCATCAGGCTTCTGTTGTCCTATGCAATCTTATAACATGGGAGGCACCTGCCTTTGTATAAGCTACTAACTCACTATATCATCAAAATAAGAATGTCTAATGGTGAATTTCCTTTTCTTTGGTAGGTATTGGCTGATAGAATTGGTCTTCCGTGTAAGTTAGTGAAAGGAAGCTATTACACTGGTATAGATGAAGGAGCTGTAAATTTGATCAAGATTGATGATGAAAAGTAATTTTGTGATTTTATAATTTTCATGTCGGTACATATTAACTATATAGGAATTTGCAGTATTCCTTGTCTATTTACTGATTATACAGCTCTAGCCTCATATTACATCTTAGATTTCATTGAGTAAACCTAATATATGAGTCTCTCATCAATATTCATTCTGGTGAAGATCTGCTTGTACACATCCTTACCTCCACTGTAAATCCATTATTGGTTATAATAAGTCATATATTGCCATCTTTGCTTCTAAGGTTGTGCAAATCAATAATTGCAAGTTTCTTCTATATGGCATTGATTCACAATTTTGCAGGGAATATATCATTGATCTAATGGGAGCACCTGGTGCGTTAATTCCTGCTGAGATATCCGGCTGTCTTCTTCAAAATGCTGAATTTGATCTAATTAATTCCAGTAGCATCACACAGGCTGTCAAGGACTTGTCTCTGGCACCTTATGGTATTGCTGATTGGCAGTTGGATGGGAGAAGGGGGGTCAATGGACTTTCAATTGATGCTTATTCAGGCTCAAAGTCTGTTGGCTCAATGGCAGAAGAAAGTCCCAAGTTGGGGTTAAGGAAAACGGATAACATGAGTATTGAGGAGAGAAAAGATACAGAGACATTCAAGCATGACTTTGATAAGCTACTTCCTTTATCAAAAACAGAAGGAAAAACATCTGGAAGTAATCAAGATGAAACGCCTGTCCAGAAGATGAAAGTCAGCAATACTACAAAACATGTGGCTAGTGCTGCAAAAAACTCAGAGTTTGCCCAGAAACTACAAGCTGCCCAATTGGAGAGTGGTGCATCACCTTCTGATCTGTTTTCAAATATAAATTGTCTAGATGGCAATGAATTTCAGAAGAATCTTGACCAAGAATTAGAAACTAAGGAAGAAATCTACCCACGTGATAGAAATTTTTCTCCACAAAGTAATGTTAATTTTTTACCATCTTTAGAATCTGAACTGGCAGACTGTGGTAGCAAAGGAACACATACGCAGAAGGAAGGCACTGTCCAAAATATAAAGGACCATCATTCAGAATCTCCATACAAAAACGAGGAAGTCATGTTGCATAATATTTGTATCACTGAAACGATCCAAGATAGCAGCAGTTCATTTTTCCCTGTTGTTGCAAATGATGCTAATGCTTTAGGTGGGATGCAAATTTATCCAGACATTGAATCTAGCAAAATAGATCTTGAAAATCCTATATCTGGCACACCACTAACTGTTGTTAAGGGAATCACAAAAAACAAAGAGATAACAGCAGGTACATTTTCTGAATAATTTTCAAAATTAATTCTCCAGTTTCTTCTGGTGAATTCCACTAGGAAGCCTCTTGTTAACTTGTTTCTCAATTACAGTACTTGATGAGGTTGCTGAATGTGAGATCCCATGGGATGATCTTGCAATTGGTGAAAGAATTGGACTTGGTAAGGATGTTGCTTTTGCATAATTTCCTTCATGAATATTTATCTGATTTTTTCTAGTCCATTTATATGACCCTTTGTGGCAACTGAATGAGTGTTATGTGTCATTCATGGAAGCATCATCAACTCTCAACTTCACAAATACGATAAATTGTTTTCATAGGTTGTAATGCCCTTTTTCTACTTTATTTTAATAGGGTGTTATCCAATATATATTTTTATTTTGTTGTAGTGCCCTTTTTTGTTTCATTAGTTGCTCCAACGATACTGTTAATTGTCTTTAGTGCTGTCAGCTTAAAGAATTAATTCATTTTCTACTTTATTTTCATAGGTTCTTATGGAGAAGTTCATCGTGCAGATTGGAATGGCACAGTAAGTTATATGCCCATTCTGAATGTTCCCAACTAATTATGCTCAAAGTTTATTTTCTACTGTTATTGTTGTTCCAAAAATGGAAAATAGACATTTTACGAATTGAACAAAAAAGTTTAAATTTCTTTTCCATCTAGATCATTTTGAAATCCATTTAAACAAATGTTTTTCTTCTGTGTTTTAGATTACCGAACACTATTTATATATTATTGTTGTTAATCTGTCGAGGGGATATCTATTCACCAAAACAATCTAGTTGTTAGGCTTTTTGCAAAGAACCTTGGGAGTAATATAGTGGAGTATTATCCCCAGTATCTTGTTTAAGCTTGTCAAACCCATTTCTTTGCTTTCTGAGCGTAAGTTTTGTCAGGTATGGCAGGTTTTCTTGGTAAGTCTTTATAAAACGTTTAATTGGTTGCAGTCCGTTTAAAATAAACTACTTTAGCATACTTTTGTTTCTGGTAATTTGATTGATAATGTATTTTCACATAATATAGTATTGTATCTTTATTTATAAGTCCATGTTCTCTTTATATTTTATTGTTATATTCTGAATATATATGTATTCAGATATTCATATTCTTTATCACTTATCAGGAAGTTGCTGTTAAGAAGTTTTTGGAGCAGGATTTATCTGGTGATGCATTGGAACAATTCAGATCTGAAGTATGTGCCATGATTTTACCTTTATTTTGATAAATTTTAGAATATAATTTGTGGAAAAACAAGACTCACATAAATAATTTTTTGAGAGAATTTTATGATTTAATGGTATTGCTACAGATCAAAATTATGCTTAGGCTACGCCATCCAAATGTTGTTCTATTTATGGGTGCAGTAACTCGGCCTCCAAATCTCTCAATATTGACAGAGTTTCTTCCCAGGTATTTCGAGGCTTAAGCTTGCTTTTACTAATATCGTTTATCTTGTGTATCTGTTGGTAATTGAGATCACTCACAAGTTGCAATATATTTTATCTTGCAACACTCTTAGCGGGTGTTTCCCCTCTTTCTTTTGTCTCCTTCGTACCATGGGTGAACATGCACGATAGGGAATCCTAGATGATTTTTTGCAATTAAGTCTAATCATTATTCTATATATTTTGTAGTCTAAGCATCATTGAATCTTGCATTAGAAAGATAAATACTTAACATGATTGTTGATAAAGAGAAGAATATATGTGCATTTTAATTCATGGATGCATGGTGTGATTAACTTAGATTGCAATAAGACACAAGCTAGTGTTGTGAACAGCCATTCATGAAACTTGAGGGCAAGGTAATGATTATCAGTACTGAGCTTTCAATTTCTTGTTGAGATGTCCACAGTGGGAAAATTTGAGTACATCTTTGGACAAAGGAAGCCCTGATGCTCAAATGTGATGATATATGTTGAACATTAGATGAAGATAAATTGCTTCATTTTCTTTTATCTAGTTTCATGAAGTACTATTGCTTTTCTTTAATTTCAGGGGGAGTTTATATAAGCTCCTGCATCGGTTAAAAGTTCAAATTGATGAAAAACAACGTTTGAGAATGGCACTTGATGTGGTATGGACTTGACTGATAATTCTTCTATTTTATTTTCAAATATCATATTGTAACCATCTGAAAATGGCTATTCTTGTAGGCTAAAGGGATGAATTACTTGCATACAAGCCATCCAACTATTGTTCATAGAGATTTGAAGTCCCCAAATCTTCTTGTGGATAAAAATTGGGTTGTGAAGGTATTTTCACTCCAATATGCATGCTTTAAACAAACTAAATACCTTTTAACGCGAATTTTTATATGGTAGGTATTGAAAGTGATTTTTCATAAATGATTTTGTTAGATATAGTTCATAAATGGTTTGTGATGAATATTTGGACACCATTCATAGGCATAGCCAACTATTCCTCAACCTGATTGTTCTACAAACTTCCTATTTCATATTTCAGGTTCTCGTGTTTGAGCTAAAGAACCTATTCCTTGTAGCAAAATACTGATGTCTCTATATGTCAAATAAATAATTTATTCATCTAGGATATTGTAGGAAGTTCACACACTTCAAAAGATGTCTACCTTCTCATGGAGTTCTTATGTTCCTTTTCTTGATTATTATGCAAAACTCATTGATGTGATGTATTAGGCATCAATATGAGCTTTACTGGATAGTTACTGTATTTAAGATTATTGGTTAAATGAAGACATTTTGCATGTTGGACATTGGGAGAACAAAGAAATAGGTGGCATTAAGTTATTCATTAACAAAGACAATGTCTCTATGTAACAAATCTACTAGGAAAAAATCAATACAAATCTAATGTTGTAAAACTAAATCAACCACACATACATACGATCTTAATGCAATTAATATACTTTAACACTTTTCCTCGGGCTTGAGCATCTAGCTTGAAACAAACTTAATAACAACTCAACAAAGTTAAACATAGTGATAATATAGAGAAGCATAAAATCTAATTGCTATAGTAGCAGTAATAGCAAAAGGAAGTAATAGTTGCTATCTCTACCACACATTTAACACTTAATATATCATTTAAAACACTCTACCTCACGTTGAAGCATCCAACTTGTAAATTTAGAAGACATGTAAAACATATAGTCCAAAAAAAATTATTTAAGATTCATTTTTTTCCTTTTCTTCTACGTGTGCTTATCGCACATGCATCACGTTGAAGCATCCAACTTGTAAATTTAGAAGACATGTAAAACATATAGTCCAAAAAAAATTATTTAAGATTCATTTTTTTCCTTTTCTTCTACGTGTGCTTATCGCACATGCATCACGTTGAAGCATCCAACTTGTAAATTTAGAAGACATGTAAAACATATAGTCCAAAAAAAATTATTTAAGATTCATTTTTTTCCTTTTCTTCTACGTGTGCTTATCGCACATGCATCACGTTGAAGCATCCAACTTGTAAATTTAGAAGACATGTAAAACATATAGTCCAAAAAAAATTATTTAAGATTCATTTTTTTCCTTTTCTTCTACGTGTGCTTATCGCACATGCATCACGTTGAAGCATCCAACTTGTAAATTTAGAAGACATGTAAAACATATAGTCCAAAAAAAATTATTTAAGATTCATTTTTTTCCTTTTCTTCTACGTGTGCTTATCGCACATGCATCACGTTGAAGCATCCAACTTGTAAATTTAGAAGACATGTAAAACATATAGTCCAAAAAAAATTATTTAAGATTCATTTTTTTCCTTTT
>JAMKPZ010005562.1:0-17389 GCA_024699675.1 Amphibolis antarctica | reverse complement strand
ACTCCAACCTAGTAATACCAATTGAAAAAGGAAATTATGATAAGTCTAATAAATAGCATCTTAACAATAATCGACATTATGTTTATTATGTACTTCAAGTTATTCATATAAAATATCAAATCATACAACAATCTCTTGTATTTTTTTTTAAAATCCAAACATCAATCTTTTCACCAATCCAAACATCCATTTCAATTGTGTGCACTTATGTGAATGAAGAACAATCAACATTAAAGGAAATTGGAAAAAATAGAGTATGGCTTGGAATTAGAAGATGAAATACAAAAAGATAAGACAATCTCAAAGCTTAATTCAATATATGAAAGAATAATTCATGTAACTGACCTTACAATATGCGATTAAGGCATGGTGATTATAAGATTTATAAAGGAAGCATCTTAGATTCAAATTTAAGTAAAAATATTATCAACATGAAATAAAAACTTAAACTTTATTGTATATTTTATCTCAAAATTAACAAAAACATATATAATACAATTAAAAATAGAAATCATTGAAGGGATGTTTACATTGAATTTTCAATGCAATCTTGTGCTTGCCTCAGAGAATTTAATAATTGTTGTTTACTTGCTTCTTAAATTGTTTCAGTAATAACCTTCTTATCACTCAAAGCACCAACCAGCCAAGAACCATAATATTTAATGTTGATTTCATATTGTCTATTAATCCGGGTAAAAAAGGAAATGTGTTACCATTCACATGCAGAGATAACAATAGAAAACTCAATACTTCTTTATCATAAAAGCACACATCAACTAAGAGGAGTAAATAGTTTAATCAATTTCAAAATTAGAATCTAAATATAAGTTTATAACTAAAATGAAAATTCCTAAATAGATCATAAGTATAGCTAAAAATGTATAAATAAAAGATAAAATCAGAAAATAAGATAAAAACAGTAAGAAAACCAAAGAATAACAAATTATTGAACAAATATATAAAAAACCTTGGAAGATTGGAAGTGTGACTACTATAGATTGGTTCTAAGTCAATTTGTCGGAGTATTAGAATAATCTTAAGGTTTAAGATTTAGGATTAAAGTTTAATCTTACATTAATCCTTCAATCACACAATCTCATAGGTCTTTTTGAAAATGATGGTTTCAATTAGTATGAAAATGAACTCATTTAAAAAAAGGAAGAAGTTATGTTTTATTTTTCATTTAGGGGATTTGTACACTTTTAAAAATATGGGAAATTGAAAATTTAGAAAATTGTACAGATATTCAGGTATTTGTATAGAACGATAATTTGAAAAAAAATATTAAAATTTTCAAATTATATAAATACCAAGTTTTTAGTTTAAATTATAGCTTTTTGAAACTATAAGTATAGAAATAAACCAGCATATAAGGAGAGATTTTCTACTACAGTAACTATGCAAAAAAAACCATATTTATTATTATTATTTTATTTAATAAATCAATGATTAAAATTTAACAAGAAGAATTTGAATTTTAGGACCCTTAAATAATCAAGCCTAATACATACGTAATTTATATAAATTCTGCAATGTACTTATAAACAACTAATAATAAAGTTGGCACCATCACTTCCACAGACCCTAAGTATTTATGAGAAATAATTAAGATGTCACTAAAATAATTATCCAGTGTCACTATCTAATTAAGAAAGTAGTTTCTTCAATTTAATTACCATTGCTTGCTAATTAGGACCATCTACTTTAAAAAAAAAAATCTGATTTAATTTTTGAGCCACGTTTTCCATATTATAATTTCAACCCTAGCTAGAAAATGTTTTTTTTTCACATGAAAAACATTTGGGGACCAACGAAAATACAGAAATAGAAATAAACACAACTTGCAGTTGTCCCCGCTGTCACCATAGAAAAAAGTCCAATTACTCCATTGAATTCTTCATACATATATTATTGTTCATATTTAATTTAGTAATTTTAGAATTCAATTAATGGGTAATAAAGATAAGGATAGTTCAACATTGATTAGTGTAATAGTTCTATTACTCCAATTATTAGTCCATTATATTAATTACATTTGTTTACTTTACCTTCTATCAAAAGTAACATGTTCTTTTCAAGGTTAAAGTTTAATTAAAAAGCTAAATTATATAACCACAATTTAGCCTTAAAAAGTACAAACAAGAGTTCATAAGTATAATAAAATAAATGAATCAACTAAACAACTAAAGTACGTAACTCTTAAGATAAACAAAAAAGGTACAGAAGAGAAACAAAAAGGCCAACAAGTACCAACATTACTAAACTTCCACTTCTCTTAGAAATCTTAATACAATAAGAATCGTGTAAGAGAATAAGATCAAAACTTGAATAAGAGAAATAAATAAAAAACAAACCAAGAAAGCTTTGTAAAAAGATGTGTTGCTACTGTTGAAGAATCTTTAATCATTCAAAGAAAATTAGAAAAAAATTAGATGTTATGAAAATCCTATAGAGATCCAATGGAGATTTGCAATAGGTAACTAGGTTGAAGAAATGTTTCAACTATATTGACAAATTTCAGTCAAAATTTCAACTGTACCGATGAAATTTCATAGATATAGACCAAAATCATTAAAAAATTAAATTAAGGAAAAACCATACTTCCAAAGGAAAGAAGAGCTTGGAAGGAACAAGGTATAGGTGGACGATCGAGTCTGAAGGAAAGAAGAGCTTAACAAACAAGGTTGGACGGCCAACGAACGAAGGAGAATGGGTAGCCAGAGGGGGTCGGGCAGTCAATAGACAGAGGAGAATGGGTGTTTGTGTGAGGGAGGACGATGGCAGAGTGCGGACGATGGCGTTTGTGCGAAGAGGGAGCGTTAGCGTTTGTGTGGACAACGACGTTTGTGCACTCGGGCATTAGGGCGAATGATGGCACTCGAGGGTGCAGAGTGCAAAGGAGGCACGAGGGTGCGAAGTGCAAAGGCGACATTCGTGCGAAAAGGGAGTGTCGGCATTTGTGCGATGGGTTTTAGAAAAAACTATCTTTTAATTAGTGACGGATTTTACCATTTCTAATGACGGATATTTAAATATCCGTCACTATATTTGATAACAATTGTGATAAATTCAATAACGAATATATCACTAAATAAGGTTTTTCTAATAGTATAGATTAAGTACACAACATACAGATAATATGCAACCTCTAGAACCAACCAACTAGGAGGTCTAACAGACCGATTATTTCATCTCTCAAACTATTTAAAAGATTTTATCTGTTGAAAAATATCCAATAATTCTAAATATCCACTTGCAAATTATGTTTCATATCACATATATAGTAAATAGTAACCATGAAGCTTATTTTTCTTATTTGTTTGAACATTAGAAAGAAAAATCTGTGAAACTTGGGGCTACGAATTTGTGAATCCTGAGATACAATGAGGCATGTATTTTTAACAAGAGTTTTTTGTCAGATCTTGTTTGTACAAGTAAAAAGCTATGTTGAACTTGGAACATATGTACAATGAGCTAGGTAAAGAATGATGCAAAGTGGCGGGAAGCTATGAAAGTTGAATTAGAGACACTTAATGCTAATCATACCTGGGATACTGTAAAGTTACCTTTCGATGAGCAAACAATCGGTTGTAAATGAGTTTATAGAATAAAAAGAAAAGCTATTGATTCAATAAAAAGATGTAAAACCTGTTTTGCTAATTACAAAGGATCATACTCATAGGAAAAGTCAAGATTAAAATGAAACTTTTGCTCTGGTAGTTAAAATAGTCACTTTACGATCTATACTTGCTATTACTGCAAATAAGGGTTGGATGTTGCATCAATTAGAAGTAAACAATACCTTTTTGCAAGAAAATTTAAATAAAGAAGTATACATATAGCTACCACTTGGAGTTCAACTTAAGAGAGAGATCGAATTCAATGTGTCGTTTAAGGAATTCTTTGTATGACTTGAAGCAATCCTCACGTATAATTGACATTTTAAGTTGACACAAGCTTTAATATAATTGATATGGGATTCCAACAGTATAAGTTGAGTAAAATTTATTTACAAGAACGTCATCAAAATTTTTATAGCTATTTTAGTTTATGTTGATGACATAGGTGACAATGAAAATTAGATTCTGAATTTGAAGTTACAGATAAATAACAGGTTTAATTAAATCAAAGGATTTGAGAAAATTGTACTACTTTCTTAGTGTTAAAATTACCCATTCTAGCTAATTTAAGACTCTTTCTAACTTTCGGTGAACAGATTTTTCTTTCGTAAATAAGTTTCAACAAGAAGCACTATATATGTAGACTAATCAACTCTCTTTTACATTTAGGCCCTTGCCCCACAAATAGATCAGAGATCTTCCTTAAAAAAAGAAGATGAATCAACTGTCGCTCATAAGATAGATAAGTCATTCGAGAGAGAGTTGTTGGGTTTCCCTCTACGTGAAGATGATCACGTAATATTTATATTATACTGGGACTTTGACACAAAATACCCACTTAATCCTGTTAGGGTACGTGGAAGATGAAAGAAAAGAAAAAACACAACACATTAGTGTTCAAAATAAGAGAAGGCTAGAGGTGACTAAAAACTGATGAGAGAGTTGTTTGTGGTTAGATTGAGCTAAGACTTTGCTAGTTAGGCTTAGACTTGTTGTTCTTTAGATTGAACAGTTAAATCAATGATTATAATAATATAGATATAGATTCAAATGTGATTTTATAAGTAATTCATCATTTTGGTTTTGTAATGCACACTTTTGAAAGAAATTCTAACTATTTGATAGATGAAACGAATTCTGTTTAGGCCAAAAGCTTTTCAGTAGATCAAGGACTCGTAAAGTTTCGTGATTTTTGGAGTAATAAAGTTATAGCAAAATTTTCTAGAATAGGAAAGTCATTTTTGGGTAAAATCTATTTATTTTTTATTTGTGTTGTTCATTGTTTGTGTCATTATTTAATTGTAAAGTTACATGTGATTCCTCTAGTTAAATATTAAAAAAAATCTGACTGTATCTATTATCATTATAGTAAAGGTTTAAAGGTGGATCAATTGATCTCATAATTTTTACTCTTCAATGTGATTTTCCACGTTAAAATATTAATATGCTTGTAGTTTAATTGCTTGTTTTGATTGTTTTTTCCGTCACCATCAAGAAATTATTTTTAGAAAATACTATTGCGTGTTTTTTCCCAACAAGAGATAGAGAAAATAAATGAGAGATGTTCACCGTCGGGAGAAGAGAAGTTAGATAGAGTGGTGAAGAAGAGATTAGAGCCGTTTGACACAGTAGAGTTTGAAGTGGAAGAGTAATTTAAGTGGAAGATCAAAGAAGATGGAATAGGACGGTGAGGATAAAAAAGTGCAACTTTTTCGTACATCAATGGGGTATTTGCGTAGAATAAATTAGATTGAATTAAATTGACGATAATTTATTTTTCAATTTGAATTGAATCAGTAAGAAATGAATTCATTACTAAGATGTTTGTGTACTCGAGAGAATTGAAAAAATAAGTATTTATACATGGTAAGAATTAAAGAGAATTGAATTTAAAAAATGTTAAATATTTATTATTTTATTTTTAATTTAACTCTTTATTTATCATTATAGACTTTTCATAAAAGATAAAAATATATAATTTCTGCACTCAATCATCAAATGAGTAACATAAATACCATATTAATAAAGTTAAGTACATAATACAATATTAGAAATACAATAAGTACGCTAAAAAATGAAGTACAGAATAATAATAATCACATTATCTTATTATTTCACATTTCTAATACGAAAATGCATTCAAAGAAAAAATACATTAATCGTTAAACGAAGATAGAAGACATCTCACACGAAGTGGAAGAATAACAGAGAGAGACAGAAATGCTAGATGATGACAACAGAGAAAAGGTAGCTACATCACACAGTTTCAAAAGGACAGGATAAGTCACGTAGAAGAACAACAGTCATGTAGAGAAAGGAAAATTGAATTCCAAAGAAGGTGTTAAGAAATGAATTCTCAACTTCATATTTATATGATTTCAGATTAAAAATTTAATTCCTAATCTTTACAAATATACAAATACAAGAATTAGTTAAAATTAAATTTCACCCATTGTTACATTATACACATTGGAAACTAATCTATATATTAGTTTCCAACAGTTTGGTCCTTTATTGTTACATTACCATCAAACTACAATTTCAATTTTAACTTATTATCACCTATGCATTGACTGTATTTATTTGTAATTTTAATTTTGACATTAACTTCAACTTATGCTAAAAGTTAAAATTAAAGTTATATTTATTTAAAAATTTTATAAGTTAACTCTGACTATTGTTCCGAAACTTTTCTCAAACAAACATGATAGAAGATACACGTATTATATCTCGTTTCAAATTATTTTGGAAAATAACAAACATTGCAATAAAAGAAAAGAAAATTCATGTTTTAAAAAAGTACTTGAAGAAAATTTAACCACTAACAAAAATTTAAATAAATCAATAAAACCAAAAATAAAAGAATTATCAAATCCTTTACAAACGTATTAAAATAAAATTTATAAAACATCAACTAATCCAACCATAACAAACCACTGTCAATTTCAAAATACATTTTTTAAGTTCAATTTACCAAACATCGTAAAAATATAAGAAAAACATCCAACACTACGTAACATATAATATCTTTATTATTGAAAAATCTTATTTTAAAATTTATGATCTAAAGTTTAAAATTTTCCTAATACAATAAAATTATCTTAATATAATAATTATAAAAAAAAACACTACGCAACCAAGAGAAAAACTACGACATCCTTTCATCGAAAAATAGTTCTCCTGCTTTTACAAAAACCATAAACAAACGAGCGTGATTGTACTCCTCCGGACGTCGACCTTGCCGTGCCGACGTCGCCGGAGGTACCGTTTCAAAGTTGGATTAGCTTTACGCCATTGAATTCCAGATTTTAATGCACCTCGCGAGGATGATAATTAATTCCATTAATTAATCGTGTATCACGCAACCTTGCCAGGAAAAAAAAATCGTATATCACGCAAGTGTGTCCACGTATCTCCACCAGCACTCGACACATGGCGGTTTCAGGTTCGGAAGGGATAAGCACAAGGCCATCCACGAATATCTTACGATATGTAAAATGCGGAAGCCGGTGACGTGGACAAACCGGCGTGCACAGTGGGACATGGGTGGGACCCACACGATACAGCAGATCGAAGGGCTGGGATTTCTCCCGCGTACGCCAGCTGGATGGAGGCTTCGTCTTCAGCTTCAGACAAAAGGTATATAGCGAAATAAACGAAGTTAATTATATAATAAATAATAAGGATAATATTTTTTAATAATATTTATTAAAAATTTATTATATATGTGTGTAATAAACGAAGTTAATCTATGACCATTAAGAATATATCAAGATTCATTTTTATATCTTCTCTCTTTTTTTTCTTACGAAAGAGTATGTACCAACCAAATTAAAGAAAATTTAATTCTGATTCAAACATTCATGTGAATACTGTTGATGTACAAAATGAAATTTTAGTCAATTGTCGAAATAAAAAATAAATTTAATTTTATCTAATTTAAAAATATATAAAATTTCTAATTCTATTAAATTTTATAAGATGTATAATCACTTTTATATTAAATTTAATTTTATTCAATTTAATTATGATTAAAAAATAAATTTTAAATAATTTATTTTTATTTAATTTTGTATATACAAATGAGATATAAACCTTTCTGCATCTCTCCTCAATTTCAAATTAGAATATTAATTACTCTATTTTAGTAGAGAGAATAAAAATTTAATAGAATAATTTAAATTTAAATATTAATAGAATTGATTTAAAAAAAATTAAAATATTAAATAATATAGTAAAATAAAAATTTATATAAAATTAATTTTACAGTTAAAAATAAGCAAAACCGAAGTGTGGCAACGGTCGATGCCAGAATTTTCCATTTCTTTTATAAAAAAAAAATCGAAATCTCTCTCCAGTTTTGATCAATACCGCCAAAGGTCGCGGTGGTTGGCTTCCGTGTTCATACGTGTGCGCGAATAGCCACCGCAATTCTCCGACGTCGTTTTCATATATTATTATTACGGATAAATCATTTTCATATTATCAGTGGGGGTGGGATTGATCCGTACACGATAAAAAAAAATTCTTAAAAAATAAAAAAAAATTTCTTAAAAAATTTTAAAAAAATTAAAATTTTCTTAACATTTGTACATTGGAAAATTAGAAAAAACATTTTTTTATCTGTGATAGATATTTACATTTATGTAGAAAAAAATTTTAAATCTCAAATTTTTTGAAATTTTTTTCCCTAATCCCTCCTCACTCTCTTTTGTGTACATCTTACACTTAATCTCTAAACTTTCATCTATTTAGCTTTAACATTTTTTTATATTATTTTTAATACAAGGTGTTAATTACTATTATTTATTAAATAAATATATTATTTTCAAATAGGTACATTATGCATCTTGATTATTTATTTTTTAATATGCATATAATGCAAATAAGTTATAATTTTTGTATTAAAATTTTTAATTAAAGCATATAAAAATATATTTCTCTTGAAAAGACGATGATTGAAGTATTTTATAAATGTATTAATATATTTGAATTGTATAGTTCATTTATTATATAATATTTGATAATTTTTATGTTATTATATAAGTTTATGATATATCATAAATTCTTTTTATTTTTTATCAATTAGATAAATACACAGAAAATATTTTCCTTGACGTGTATAAATGTTAATGAAATTTTTTCAAAAAATTATTTTTTATATTTACCTTAAAAATTATTTTTAAAATTTATCAAAATTTTAAAAAAATAATTGTCTGAGTACAAACAATCGTTTACCGTCATTTTCGTATTATCATCACGAAGGAAAAAAAAAGCTTCCTTCAAATATCAGTCAACATAATAGTATGCATCTCCAAATTCGTCAGTACTTCGGTAATTTTCGTATTTTATTAAGGTATTAAATTTTAATATGTCTTTGATAAGATTCTTCTATCGGACTTCAGTGGTCCGTCAAAAGATCACCGCTCTCTTCTAAAAAATCAGTATCGTCTTTCGATTATTTTTATTGGATATCGCGTCCAATATCAAAATCATTGATTTTGATGTATTTCATTTCATTTAATTAATTCAATGTCTACTTTTATTTGGTATTTTTAGCGAAACATGTGACCCTCCCAGGGAGTCTTTCCATAAATTCTCCCCGGATTTCTCTCTTTCTATGTTTGACAACAATGAAAATAATAATCCTGATGGCAAGCAGTATTATTACATTAGGGCATTAGGCAAGACCTGATCGGTACAATTTGCAGTTAATTCTTTGTTAAAAAAGCATTTGCAGTAGTTTTTTTTGCTGGTAAAACAAGGAATGCTGCAATCAATTACGACCTTTCTTTCTTAATAATAATAATCGTATATTCAAACGTACAAGGTTTATGAAATGAAAAATTATCTCTCGTTCGACATTTTCGACAAAGTACAAGGTATTTTTAGCAAAAACTCCTCTGTCATCCGCTTCTCCTCCCTATTTAAACTCGACATTAGCTGCCACAAACACAAATGGAGGGGGAAAAGAACGGAGGAGGAGCCGAGATGGATTTGCAGCGCCGGGACGGGGAAGTCATCTTGGATGTAGAGGACGGCGAAGAATTGGCTTCTTCTAGCCTCCTTCGCTTCCGCACCTGCGAGTGCAGAATCTGCCATGAAGAAGAGGGCTCCGAAGGTACCACCACGATGGAGGCACCGTGTGCTTGCTCCGGAACTCTCAAGGTACGCCGACCGCCATATAGCCATGAAAATCGGGAATAGGCCACGGTTGGTGTTCAGTTTTCTTGTCGTGTTTTTTGTCCCTTCCTGACGAGAGAAGACTTGGGTTGCAGTTTGCCCACAGGGGATGCGTGCAGAGGTGGTGCGACGAGAAGGGGAGCGCCGTCTGCGAGATTTGTCTCCAGGTTGGTTCCCAGAACTGGAGGAATCCGGAGTTGGGTTCTTTTGGGCGTTCGAATTGGATACTGATGTTATCTGTTCTTCGTCGAAATCGATTTTATGCGTGTTTGTTTTATCCAAATTGATGGGTCATGGTTGTGTTCCTTTCTCTCTTTGCTCCTCTGTTTGGTTACCGTCATGTGAAAATTCGAATCCTGCTTCCTTCTTCGTGCCCTTATTTATTCTACACAATCGAGGTTCTCTGGTTTAATCTTATTTTCAGGTCCAGCATCATCGGTTTGAAGCTTTCATGTAATCTGTGTTGGATTAGCCTTCTTAATTCTAGATTACCATCTGTCTTCTCTTCTTGTCTCTCTGATTTGGGCATCTTTCCTTTCCAATTCTTGTGGACGATTACGGTCCATCAATATGCAAAATTTATCTGAACTGTCTTTTTTATTCTGCACTGTTTGGAAAGCTTTTTACTAAAAATAAGCTTGGTTTGAGTATGGAATATAACAACATCCACTAATTCTCGGAGTTCTTGAACTGCGCATAAATTTCTCTTATTCCTTACCGACGGATACATCATACATGCCATGATTTCTGTATTCCTCATCTTTAAATTCTGTATTTAAATCAAAATCTATGTTACATTTGAAATTTTTTTAAATTCCAAACGTTGACTTGTTTATTCAAAAAAAATTCCTGCAGAATTTTGAACCTGGCTACACTGTGGCCCCCAAGATAGCACTGGTCGATATGGGGGTGACCATCAGGTGCCTTCCACCTCTTGTTTGTTTTCGCTAACGTTTGTGCCATTCTATACCCTGTTTCTACAGAATTATTTGTTGGCTTTATTCATTATCCAATGACTAAGATTGATCAAGCATGATTTTACATGGTACATAAAAATCATTTTCTTTTCTACATAGGATTTTCTATCCGCCACATATAAACTCCCTTAATCCTGAAGTTTTGAATGCCAAGTTGCCAATGAACCTCTTCTTTCCACCGTAATCATTTCTCTGTATCGTTCTACAGTCTTCTTTTATAGAAATTTTGAAAAAAAAAGTTTTGAAAATATTTTTGAATTTTTAAATATTTTTGAATTTTTAAATATTTGTTTATCTTAAAAAAAATAAAAAAATTTAAATTTTTTTATCTATAAATTTTTTTATCAATTTCTACGTGTTAAAAAAATTCTTTTAGTTGATAGTGACATATTTCCCTAACTTCATGTAGCTTATTTAACCTTCTCTAAACATCATTAAAGTAATGATTATATGAAAAATGTAAAATTATATTTAAAATATTAAAATATAAAATATTTATATTTATAAAAAATTAATTTTTAAAAATTTTCTTGTGATAATAATTTTTAAATTTTTTTTCATTTCTTAATTTTCCTTTTTTTTTCTCTTAAATTCTCCGTTTCTAAAATTTCCACGGATTATAGTCATTTTCTTCATTTACAAGTGCACATCGTGTCATCAAACAGTATAAAACTTGGAGGAAGAAAATAAAATTTCCATTTTTGACCATTCGTTAGTTTCAAAAAAATTTACCCCCAACTAATTTATGACTTTTCATTTAACTTCCTGTTTCCATTTTTATTCCATTTCTTAACTTTTTAGCATAAAAGGCCCTAATAGACACCCTGCGTATCCTTTGTCAATAGAGGTAGCTTGGAGGTTCCCCGACGGGAGTATCAGCCCCCAACCTCATCGGTCGGCGAGTCGGTAGAACAATGCTCGCGGACGTCAGGGGAAAGAGTGTCGTGCTGCCGTTTCGTGGCTGTTACTGTAAGTGGTTCGTGTTTTTCTATCATTCATCCGTATCAGTAATCTTAACATCACCAAAAGTGGTTCGTACCATGTTCTGATCTTCACATGCTTTACTTGTCGTGAGCAGTTTACAATCATGTTGCTGCTTAAGCACATGATCTCTGTTGTCACTTTTGGAACCGACATCCATGGCTTAAGTATGTTGGCTGTAAGTATTGCTGTCGTCCTTTTTAACTTTTCCAACATATATTTGTCTTTCTCACAGACATGGGCTTTGCTGTTGCGGTGAAATACGTAGGTACTCGTATTAAGGGCTATTGGGATTTTACTACCATTCTTTTGTATAATGAGGGTGATCTCAGCGTTGGAGAGGATCCACCGATACCATCGACAAATGGATGTAAGCTGTTGGGCGGGGCATTCTCAGAGTCCCTCCATCTATTCCTATACTAAGGGAAATGTTTTGCTTGCAGCAGGAAGCCGATGGAGTGGCTGGAGCAGATGATCTCTTGTCGCGAAACCGAATGATCCGAATCCACTTGTAGATCCCTGGGTTTGATGGTGAAAGTGGCTAGAAAAAGGAAAATGTAAGTGCAAATCACGAGTATGTCGAGTATGTATATTGGTAGCAACAGAGCGTCCGGCAGTTTCTCCAGCAACCTTTCAGAGAGGAAGTGGCACCTTGGTTTTGCAGCTTCTTATGTCGAGATCTCATGGCAAATTAAAGGTCAGAGGTACAGTGCAAGGGTTGGTGGGAAGACGAGCTCATTGTAATTGAGTAGATTGATTTTTTCTTACGGTTTAACATTCTTTGTTGGAATACTAGTATACTACCATCCCACTCCCTGAATAAATAGGATGGAATTCAAAGTGTTCTTCCTGTTAACTGTATTTGGTCACATACAAATGTAATGTCGGTGATTTACACATCAATGTAATTAATCAAGAACAGAATTCTTTACATCTGCAATTTTTATCATTGAAAAATACTAAAAATGATAACAAATTTGACTTATTATTTCTCATCATTCTTGTATTTTTCAAAAACATAAATCCTCTCACAACGACCCAAGTCATACGCTCTGGATATATACCTTTCCTTCCAACGTTTGCAGAAGTAACTTTCTGGCCTGAAGCATAATCTAGCGTTTGCGCAATCATTAAGCTTATGTTTTAAGTGTGAGGAGATTATAATAATTTAAAATTAGTTGACGATGAATGATAAGCAAGGGTTTCTGCACATTCCCTCCTGAAATCTTTGAGTACGTACTTTCCCACTCAGAAGATTATTTAACACAATCCTTCACAATACAGCTACATGGTAAAAGAAAAGAACCAGTCGAAGAAAGGAAACTTTCGATCCGTACGGGCAAAGCAATTCGGATCCAACCGTAAAGTAAAGAGCTAAGGTTCGTGGAACGAGAGACATGCCGGAGCCTAGCTACACTGTGGCGGAAGGACCACCGACCGACTTGGTCTGCCTCGACTTCTGGACACTGAAGGAGTACGCGCAGGCCGCCAACAAGGGCAGGAAGCCGACGTAGGCCAATCCAACCGCGACGGCACCCCTGTTGCAGAATGAGCCGTAGTACTGGCAGATCTGTGTCCACCCAATCTCGTTGTTGCCGTACTTCCCCACCACCGATATCGCCGTCGCGGCAGACGTCGCTGATATCACCAGGCACGCGGTTATCTGCAGAAGAAATCACTTGTTACAACCCACTCCTCTCTCTCTCTCTCTCCCTGTATATATTTATATATATTTATAAATACAAAGTCTTTTTTAAGATGTTGAGGGTTTAAAGTGAAATTCACCTGGTGAAATTTACTTGTTATAAAAAGAACAAAAAATATCTGTAAAAGTAGCTCACAACAGTAGGGTTGTAAGTACTTACATAAATATTAGTACTTACATAAATATTAGATCTGTGTCCACCCAATCTTTTCCATATATATATTGAAATTAATTTTCTGTAGACACCGACATATATATTAGAAAAATCTTTATGCAGTCACTACTCATCATAGCTTTAGTATTATAAATGTTTATAATTACAGGGAAGGAAACGTGAAACATATTAGATCACTTTAAAGAAAATTCATGCAATCAGTCTCGTTTGATATAGTCAATATATATATAGCTTGCACACTGTGTGAAATCAAGAATTTTGCCGGCTCCTACAATTTCTTTTATTGAAAATAATAATTTTTACGTTCATCAAAATTTAAATTTAATAAAAAGTACACGTGTTATTACTAAAATATTGGAGTCAGCAGTTGTTCCGTCAAGTTTTCATGACGTAATTAGTCCCAAAACTCTTACTCCAAATCAAAGAGACCTTGATTATCAATATAAGATAATCTAACTGATGACCAGCAGCTACGTAATTGATAATCCTATCCAAGTTGGGATTAAATTTCGTTAATTTAGATCTAATTACGCACCAGGGGACTGCACTCAGACGATCTCAACGGATCCCCAACCACGTATGCCCACATGCGCACCGAAAACTTGAACCCGTAATTCTTAGTTTTAATACTAATTCTTAAGATTAGGTGTCTAAATTACTACATTATAATCCTAATGTGATAAAGAGTACGCACACTTTCCTTTTAAAGAGGATCAAGGACACCACGTCTCAGGGTTGTAGATCGACTTAACCATTCTAGCACTACCCTAGACTGATTGGGCACTCTTCTTAATCACGAAGCACTCTCTCTCCACCTTTGTTAAGCACATAGCTAAGGATTTTTTGTTAAGCACATGCAAGGTAATCCCCTTCAATGCATGGGAGAACACCCAACAGATCCGTCTTCTATTCTTGCAGTGCTTGCCATAAACATGAACAAACTAGAGATCGATTCATTAATTTCACGCTGAAAAGGAGTTTAATTAACGATATATATATATATATATATGCACGAGATAATTTCAAACTTCACGTACGTGTTAGCTGAGGATTCCTTCATGGCAAACAATGGAAGCTGCGATGTAAAAGTTTGATTCAAAGAGATCGAATAAATGTAAATATATATATGGAAAAGTATATGATTCGGTGTGGTTGAGAAGATCGATGTTTCTAAATCGAAGCTCATTAACGAATAATTAAAATGGTGAGCTAGGGATCTCACAAGGTCGAGTAGATAGACGAGGGCGTGCTTCTCCTGGTTGAGTTCAAAAGGCAGCGAAAGCAGGCAAGAAACGGCGGCGGCAGCATTCCCACCAACGAAGTACCTGCACCAACATCGAAAAGCTATAGTAAATCAAACTGACGGAAACCCTAATCCGGCCACGATCCGGATCATATATATACAATCAAATTAAAAGCTTATACAAACTGAACAGAAACCCTAACCAAATAACAGGCTTCTCTCCGTAATGTGTGCATATGTATATGTAATTAGAAGCCAGGATATATATATGTGGCATGCCTGAAGGCGGAAGACGATTTGTACGAGGCATGAATGCGGTATCCGCCAAAGTTGGTGGTCTGCTCGTCGAACAGCATGATCAACGCGGCGGACAAGGTCGCCGCCAGGCCTAAAAGCTTCATGCACAGCAACCACTTCGATCCCTGTGGAAAGTGAGCCATCTTCTTCTCCCCGCTCTCATCACCCTACTCCAGATCCAGCGTATTTCTATTTGTCATTTACTTATAGGTAAATTCTACGCCAGGAAAAAAAAAAAAAAAAAAACTTTTCGTATTTGAATTTTGTTTTTTTTAAAAAAAAAATTGCAATCGTATTTTTGATAAAGTACGGGTTTTAATCGTATTTGGAATCTTATTTTGTACATCTCTTTTAAAGAATGGTGCTCCTTGATTTAACTTTTTTTTTATTACCTTTGTTTATGCAGAAATAAAGTTGGATTTGACAACACTCTTATGAATTTTGATTCTTTTATCCTCGAGGTTTTTAATATAACTGTTTGTTAATTAATTAAATTACTCGATAGATAGAATTATACGTCAAATTGAGTTACTATTAATTGTTGATAGACCTATCACTCAAGTTTAACCAGACTCTTAAGTTATCCAAGGATGTAATACCTTTAATTATCTTATCAAGTAAAATAATCTCGACACTAATGACCGAGTGAACATATATAATGAAAGACAAAGATGCTCAATTAATATATATCAGTTTTTTACATTTACAAGTTTGTCTTGATCTATGTATATATGTTTTGTACAATTCTTGTGTATTTTAGTTAGTTTATTCGTGAATAAAATTTTTAATACTTGAAACAATGTTAAAAAAGAGAGATGGATTTTTGGTAATGGCACCCAAAGTAATTAGTTCCCGATTCCTTATTTTTTCAACAATTAGTAGTTAATTTGAATGAAAGAATATTATAATAAATGAAATAACAAGCTACGTACGTACCTTTTTAAAGCAGGTTTACCGTAAATTTGTAAAGAATGCAAAATTTAGCTTTAATTATATGAGGCGGAATTTTAAGTAATCCTTTCGTTTATTATCATATATAATTGATTCTCATTAATTGTAGGCTATATGTAGACGTATTAAATACGATAAACATTATAAGGGGACATATTGTTATAAAGTCTTGCATTGATATAAAAAATTAAAATAAAATTTAGCTTAATTTATATAATTAAGGTAGAACTCGTTGCTCATTATCGTTTAATTTTGATTTAAACTTTCACTTATTTCGTAATTTTGAAGATATTGGAGTATATTTATAACGGTGATAGTGATTGATACGTTTCCTGAGAACCTATGACATCGTTAAAATACGACAAATAAATTACTGTAGTCGATGACCGATGAACGATACCGACCCTGGCCGTACGTACGTAGTCGAAAAATGTCGACATTGAAAGTTCCCAAATGGTAAGTACGAAAGTAGAAAGAATTACCATAATTAGAATTTTGAAGATTTTTTTCGGGAGAAAGAACGTAATATGTAAGTTTTGTTTATAAATCGGAAGTTTTAATTTTTTATAAATTTTTATATATTATAATTATTATATAAATTTTTAAATACAAATTTTCACATTTTAATTTATTATAAAAAATTAATATTGTTTGCAAAATAAGTTTTAACTTAATTTTTTACTGTCCTTAAAGTTAAAATATTTCATTACTAAATGAAGTTATATTAAAACTTTGAACTTGTTTGATAATCATCTTTTAATTGTAATTTCAATTTCACGTAAACTTTTATATATTATTATTTTTGTTCAAATTCTTATATATAAATTGGGTTTAATGGTTCTAGTGCCTACAGAAGTAAGTTCTGTAGGTACCCGTTAGATGAAAGATTAACGACTGTTTGATGAAGAGAGAGAGTGTTCGTAAAAAAATTTCCCACGTGGGAAAAAATGCTCCCCGAAGACACCCATGAGTCTATTTATTTTAACAAAAAAAAACAATGATTCATTTTTTAAAATAATTCGATTTAACTTAAAAAATATCTTGATTAAATATTTAAAAATACTCTCTTTTCAATCGATTATTTTCCATGTGTCGTTTGAAAAGGAAGTGTTTTTAAATATTTAATCAAAATATTTTTTAAGTAAAATCGAATTATTTTAAAAAAAATTCACCATAATATTTAAGTTAAAAAAAATCCACCTTGAATTATTTTTATTAAACACTACATAATTAAAATCAAATTATTTTAAAAAAATC
>JAMKPZ010005561.1:0-15341 GCA_024699675.1 Amphibolis antarctica | reverse complement strand
TAGTAATTTTTATTATTATAACAATTAAATATAAAATAACGAAAATAATCTTATCTTTAACTATTTTTGTTAATTTTATAAATTTATTTTTTTAATATCGATTATTCGATAAAAATTAAAAAAATATAACAAAAATTGTGACATATAAACTTCTACTTCGTCTATCTTAATCTCATTATCAAACGTAAACTAAGAAAGTGAACACAAGCTAAATATGGTGTAATCGATCTGAACAAGCCCGAGTCCTCGGAAACTGAAATTCCGAGGGGCAAGTTGGCAATGAAAATTTGGGCGTGGTTGTGTAGGAAATTTCGTGATGATAAACGTCCGTCGCCTGTGCACTCTGAGATCATGGAAGGTGTTGAAACTTGAAAGTGATGGAAGAGGACGGGAAAGTTGGAGGCTTGCCTTTCGCATTCAAATGGTGGAACATCGGTGATGGCGTGGAAAGGATCTCAAAATAAGTACGAAAGCAAAATATATAGGCGTGGACCACTGGTAGTTCACGTCGGCCCATCAACATGCCCACCACAGGTTTTCTCTTACTTTTAAAAAAAAAAAAAAAAAAAAACAAATATTACTTTTTAAAGATTTAAAAGTACAGATTTTGGTAAAAGATTTTTATCATTAAAATATTATTTCAATAAGATATTCTTCCGTGAAACTGTGGGCATTTGAAAAATAGGTACGCAGACATCGATCGGCATCACCGTAGCAATCAACCTCGACCTCAAGCAGCCGTGTTCACAGATCTCGACGGATCTCTGTAGATAATCGTACGGAAGACGAACAGAAATTGATCATCACGAACGCTGCTTGTGCGGATAGGACTTCCGGCCCCAACCCATCCGTCGATTCCTTCCGTATTCTTTGTATCTTAAAATCGTTAATCTAAAGATGAACGATATCATCGATCGGGAGGCATTCATTCTCCTCCTCCTCTCTCTCTCGCTCGCTCGGAATCTTGTGGCTGTCTGCATCATCTGAAAAACTTCTTTTATGATCATCCCAATGCCCAAGAACCAGCTGGCTGGGAAAAAAATTTAAAATTGTAATTGTAATTAAAATTGTTTCGTTAAAATGTACTAACACTTGAAAATTTGATTTTTTTTAAAAAATATTTCTTTTCCAATGTGCATATACCTCCAATCACCTACTTAGGTTTTCCCCTCATTTACCATTTCGTCCAATTGAAATAAAATTATCAACAAACTTCACTATATAATCGATGTATGCACCAATTAATCGACGTTGTCACCACGCTTGTCCAAGCTTCTACTCCGATCAACAATTAAATATAATTTACCCGTAAAAACAAAATAAAAGCTGGAGACAGACGGTGGGAGGGGTGGGAGATGACGTGAAAATTTCATGTCACGTATTTATTCAGTTTTAAATTCGAATCTTTTGAAAATCTTAAAAAATAAAGAATAAAGGAGGGAAGGATGGTCGGTCCACCGCGGGGGTGGTTACGGACCACAAATCCACAAGCTGACGTGCAAATTTGCATATCTTCGATATCTAAGTTATTAACTTATTACTTACCTAATAAAACTAACTAATTCCATTTGTTGTTGTTGGTGTAGATATTACGCATCATAGTTATTTTTTAAAATATATTTTATTAAATAAAAATATAATTATTCATAAATATCAATAAATAATTTAACTCTACGAAGGTAAAATAACATATTTTATTCATTATTTTATATATTTTAGAGGAAAAAATATTATACAATCTAGAAATATTTTTTAAGTTATATAATAAATTATGAAAAAAAAAAAATAATAATAATAATAACATATACAAAATATATAAAAAGATAAAAAAGTTTTCGTGATCATCAAAGATGTCATCATAAAAGCTACTAAGATTGGAGTGCCCACAAATGGGTCCGATAATGACCTGCACCTCGCGTTTACGTAAAATTAACAACCGATCCCGATGTTTTCGCAAGCGCGACGTGATATTGTCAAGTCTAATTATTGAAGATAATAATGTATGTTATTATTCTATTATGAACATCGTTGCCCTATAATTTAAATACTGATCATTACTCATCCATTAAAATAATCAACAGAAGTCTCTCTATCTTTCTCATTTTACCTGCAGTTAACCATAAATTAAATTCAAATAAATAAAGATGCCAAAGTAATCGAAAGTAATATTACAAATAAAATAATAATTAATTCATACGAAGATGTTATCGTACGTATCTAAAATTTACAAATTTTTATGTAAAATTCGTGACAACTATAGATCACCTATGGTACAACAACGGATAATGTTTTTTTTTTTTTTTTTTTTTCGAAATTGGTGTGTATAAGAATTAATGTAGACATATTAGGATCGGATTTAAAAGTTGGAGAGATTATGTAGCCATGCACACAATATTAATCTTAATTAAAAGGAGTACACATGCATAGATACAATTTTCTTTTCTTTAGCTTATTTTGTTTATTCTTGTATGTTCACGTACACTCGGTCTGTTTAGCAGGTATATATATATCAATCATGCAATAATGACGTGCTAACTACTAACAATATATTCTATAATTAATCGTGTCGTTTTAATTATAAGACATATAAGTCAAAGCAGAAGGTTCTACGTCCAAACTTACGAAAAAAATAAATATTTTTTTTGCATGTCATAGAAAAAGAAAATCAAGTTACTTTCGTATCTCTTTCATTGCATACATACCGCTAAAAGATCACTTTTCCCGTGGTATATATGTGTAAGCAATATATATATAGAGATGGCTTGCAAATTATAACAAGTGAGATATTTTGAAAATCCCTAATATATATATTGCCTACTGAAAAGGTTGATGGACCGGTAATGTTAGGGTTCGACGATCTTGTAATTACAATCCGACGCATACATCAGTTTGAAATCGTTTATTAGGCAATCCAAAGCGTCGATCTTGTAATTGTTTACAATTAAAGCCTTAATTCCAGTTTTAGTTTCAATAATTTTAGAGATGTTAAGTTAGGGTAATTTCGTAAACAGTGTTAAAATTACACGATAAATTATGAGATAAAAGTTATGTTACGATGATGATATATAAAAATTTGTGTAAAATTAAAATTAATTAAAAATAAAGCTCGATTAACAAACATGTTCTAGCTAAGACTTTTTAATTGCATTTTCGTTTACTAATGCATCAACTTTTCACAATCTGTCATCATTATTGCATAAATTTTAGTATTCAAATTTTTACCTCATAATTTAGGTATTATTCACTTTTTCTTACTTGTGACTTTTAAAAGTACTTAAGATTTCATTATGACATTCTTATTCTTCAATCCATTCCTTCCATTATCAAAATCACTCTTTTCCCTCCTTTCATCTCAAAATCGTTCACTTAAAAATCACTTTTTTCCACTACTTGAGTGCAAAAGTGGAGTTGGTGAACAATCCCTTACTATACAACTTTAACTTCGTTTGTTTTATTACTTTTAACTCTATTTTTTTGCTGTTATTAAAATTAATTACACGGTAAATAACTTTACAATAAATGCAGCCTATTAATTTTTCTTGCAGTGTTTAATTAAAATAACATACTCAATTTAATTTAAATACTTTTTTTAATTGTGTGATTTACTAAAGAAGTAAATATAGCATGGATCGAACGTGAAATTTATAACTTCACTATAATTTACGGTGTTTGTGAGTGACAAGCAAAATATATGATTTACAATAAGAGTTAGTTAGCCCTCATTTTGAGATTGATTTCTAGCTTAAAATTACTTCTAATGTTATTGTTATTATATAAATTTTTATAATGAAAATTTATTATACAATTACAATTTTAATCATAAAACTAATTTTAACTTTAACTTTCAAAACTTACAAACTCTTCTCAATTTACCCTAAGGGTGTGTTTGGTGTAGATGTAAAATTAGACTAAATAAAGTTCACATTTTTCAAGAAATTATATGAATTACTGTGTAAATATTTTGATGTAATTTTTAATATAAAATATTAAAATTATTTAATAAATATTATTATATATCATTATAATATATAATAAAAAATAAAAATACACAGCGAAAAACACTTAACCAACTAAAGCCAAGATTTAAGATTCGAAAAGGTAAAAAGTAGAAGTTAATGTCAAAAAAATCATGTGATGACGTCTAAGATGAAACATTCACGTCATTGACAACCATATTTTTACTTTAAGCAAATTGATTTAGAGTGAAAAAAATAAAATTTATATTAAAATAAGCGGAGTGGTTGGAGTGTCTAAATCACAACATCGTATGGTAATCGATCAAGGTACCATATAATAATAATAATAATAATAATAATATATTTAGTTTAGAGGGCGATGGCCGTTTGATCTCCATCCTTCCGACACCAATGACCGGCAAATTATTATAACCCCAAGTGATAATAATAATAATAATAATAATAATAATAATAATAATAATAATAAACTAGGGTTCCGTCGGCAAATTATTATAACCACAAGTAATTAAAATACACGACGGTGGCGTGCATCATGCCATCACCCACCGTCGTCCTCGATCATCTTTCCATATATACATGCATCCTAATAAATTCAACCCACCGTGACGGCGTTGTGGTAGAGTACGCTTCCAAGCGTATTACCGATGGTTCTCGTTTCTATTACGATCGATGTACGGCAAGTATCGATGGGCTTTTGAATTTGATTATCAAGTTTTGTTAATTACCTCCGTAGAAAAGGGGGTTATAATCGATTAGGTTAAATATGCAGTACTAGCTAGCTAGCTAGGGATCGAGATTTAATTAATTTACGGAGTAAAATGGGCATTTTGGTCATGTTGATTTCATAATCACGTCGTCGATACTTGTAGGTTGGGCAGCAATTAATCAAATCGACAACTTGTTTCTCGTTAACAACTGTGTTTTCAATTCATAATAAAATGAAAATGATGATATCGAAGAATTAGCTGGGTTGTGGACTATGAGAAGAACAAGTCAAGCTCCCAAGCAGCCGTATATTTTCTTCTTCGACGAAATTCACAGGTCTGCTTGTCTTGTACTGTAGTGTTCACTGCTATTATATCAATTGCTTTTGCCTAGCTAGCTTGTTAATTGATTGATTATCCTTTCAGACGTAGTCGGTGACTACTGGGGCTGAGCGAGCGAGAGGAGGCCTGCAGGCTTCTATATATACGAAAGCACCATCACAGCAGTCCAAGTATTGAAAGCAAGCTTGCTAGAGAGCGAGATCGCCGACAGAGATCGATCGATATATATATACATGAAGGAGATGAAGATCGATGGGTAGAAGCTTTCGTCAAATCGACAGGTGGACAAGGATGTTTCAGGGCCCTAATTAGATCCAGATGTACGAGCTAGCCTTCAGAATACAAAGGCGATTGATCAGAAAATTTAAAAAAGAGGAAAAAGTTACTCGATCAATCGCGCAGCTAGGTAGCAAGCTGATAGATATATAGACATGTATGTATTTCGAATTATTCGTTTCTATCTATTTGAATTTCTGT
The DNA here is from genome assembly GCA_024699675.1 of Amphibolis antarctica. Lineage (NCBI taxonomy): Eukaryota > Viridiplantae > Streptophyta > Magnoliopsida > Alismatales > Cymodoceaceae > Amphibolis > Amphibolis antarctica. The sequence continues at coordinate 9,841 of JAMKPZ010005561.1, read as the reverse complement.
ATGGATTTCTGACAAGCAAGCTATGTACTTCATTGATCTTTGCTTTGCCTTGGGTGTTGTGGTTCGAGTCAATAATAATATAAATTGACATGGGGATTTGGTGTTCGTGACAGAGGCCGGCCGACAGCGTCGTCGATCTCAACAGCTAGCTAGTTGTATATCGATCGAATTAACTACAAGCTAGCTAAGCCATATATGGCACCGGCGCCGGCGGGGGAGATCACCGACTTGGGGCGATGCATGTAATTAACGTACAGCTGCGCGCCACGGCCACCTCCCTTGCATCCATCACGTACCTCGATCCCTGGCCTCTTCTTCTTCCCGGCCTCATCAACTAGCTAGCCAATTAACACTTAATTAATTACTAGCTAGCTAGGTAGTTATATATACAATTAAGGAGTCGATCGGACCGGCCTGCGCGCGTGCGATTATTGCTCCGTCTCATCCATGTCCCAGGCCTTCCACCAAGGCATCTTCGGCTTCTCCGATGGCTTCGACCGGCAGCACCAACCGGAGCAGCAACAGGAAGAGGCCACCAACATCTACGTGCCCGATGGCAACGTGTGGTCCGAGATGTTCAATTTCACGTCATCCGGGATCTCCGCCACCGACTTGCTTGCCAACCAGATGTCGGCAGGGTACCGGCTGCACAGGTCGCCGGCGGCGGCAGCAGCACCCGGATTCGGCGGGGACAGCTGGTATGGCGGCACGGCTCACAGGGACGACAATTCCACCCCACTGCAGGTAACTTCTTCCGGAGGGGGACTTTGTCTAGGCGGGCTGATAGAGAAAAAGCAGAATCATCAGCACGCCTTGCCGGGGCAGCTGAATGCCGGTGGCTCGGCGGCTGCCTGCATGCAACTTTTCCTTATGGACCCTCAACATCAAGTGCAACAACCAAGGTCTCCGTCGGCTCCACCTCCAGTCCCACAAGCCATACCCCTCCACCACGATTTCGCGGCCCCGGTGCCATCTTTCGCTGGGGGAGGAGGAGGAGGAGAAGGAGGGGTGGTGGGTCAAGGGCTGTCCTTGTCATTGTTCTCACCTCTCCAACAACTCGAGGCGGCCAAAGCAGAAGAGCTGAGAGATGGATTGCTGCAGTACAACGGGCACGATCCGATGCAGTTGCCGGGTCAACACCAATATCAACCTCTACATGTCGTCGGCTCGATGGCGATGATGAATGCGCTGAGGCACTCCAAGTATGCAAGGCCGGCACAGGAGCTACTGGAGGAGTTGTGTAACGTGGGTGGAGGGCGGACGAAGGGCGGCGGCAAGAGAGGTAAGGCTCACTTGACCTCATCCAATCCTAACCTGATCACTCCTACCCACGGAGGAGAAGGAGGGTGTGGTGGTGCTTCTTCTTCTTGTTCAGCCAAGGAACCACCACCGCTGCTGTCGCCTTCCGAGAGAGTCGTGGAACAGAGAAGGAAAGCGAAGCTCTTGTCCATTCTCGACGAGGCATGTATTGCGGTGCCCTATCTCCCTATCTCTCTCTTTTAATTGATTAATTTTTCCCCATTTTCGGTTAATTAATTGCCTGATTGATCGACGAGGCATGCACCTCGATGTGCCTTTCACTTTGATCAGTCGACCCGCCGACCGAAGAATTCGATCTTACCGGAGTCCCGTAGCTATATCGAGCACAGTACTCGATCGATCAATTAAGGCGGCCGGCCGCGCGGTTTGATGAGTTGGTTGCAAGGTCGATTAATCATCAAACCGCGTGGTCGCTAGCTGCTTTCATCAACTGATTCTTTTCTTTGTAATTACTTAATTTTCATGCTAGCTAGCTGACTGGTTAAATTTAATTGCAATAACGTACAAATGCTTATCATTTAGTTTAATCCGTACGTTGTTACCATGCATGCTAATAACATATATATATATATATGATTTTCGTTAATTTGTTTAACTTTATAGCAGCATCATATATATATATATATATATATATATATATATATATACGTATCATCACCTACCAATACTACTACTGCTGCCCCCACTAGCTAGCTTGATTAATTCCTTCACCATTACTTTCATTCGATCGTCCTTTTTATCTTATCAAATTAGTGTACCATATATATATATGCATCTCCACCTAGCTTTCACGGCCCGCGGGTTAATTAGTCGCGGTGAAGATCGATCGGATGTGGTCCTCAACATTCATTAATTAAGTAATTAACCTCCATTAATTGGTTAAATTGTCATGCACGCGCTAAACTGCTACTTAATTGTCAGCCTTTACAACCACATATATATATATATATATTGAAACATGCAAGTGGACCGCGAGTGATGGGTCTTTTCTTTCGATTCTCACTGCTAGCTGCAGCTGGAAAGAAGATACATCCATTACCGGGAGCAAATGCAGATGGCGGTGAACTGCTTCGACTCGGCGATGGGGCATGGGGCGGCGGCGCCTTACACGGGCCTTGCACGGAAGGCCATATCCCGTCACTTCCGATGCCTCAAGGACGCGATCACCGCCCAGCTGAAGCGCACCTGCATGCTCCTCGGAGAGAAGGACGGTGGCGTGGGGTCGGGCATAACCAAGGGAGAGACCCCAAGGCTCAGGATTCTGGAACAGAGCCTGAGGCAGCAGAGGTCCTCGTCCTTCCATCATATGGGCATCATGATGGACCAAGAACCATGGAGGCCTCAGCGAGGGTTGCCAGAGAGGTCCGTCAACACCTTGAGAGCCTGGCTGTTTGAGCACTTCCTCCACCCGTAAGTACCACTGGTGCATTGTACGTGCTTGTCCTGATCGACAACATCTTAATTAATTCTTGCCCATTTTAACATCTAATTAATTAATCTATATGATTAATTATATATAAATACTTTTTTGTTGTCTTCTTTCACTAATTAATTAATTTCCAGCTAGCGGTGACATATAGTATAAGTAGAACAGGAACGTATCATACATGAATATGAATGAATGCATGTACAGTAATGATCTTCACACATTACACACACACATATATATAGATAAAAGTAGTGAACTTTTTATATATATACACACACGTACGTGCATTTCTCGTCGATCCGTACGTGGTGATATATTGCCTTATTAATTTCAGGTACCCCAGCGACGGCGATAAGCATCGGTTGGCAAGGCAGACTGGCTTGACCAGAAATCAGGTGAATTCACTTCCTTTCTCGTTCTCTGCAGGGAGAAACGAAAATATTTCTGAATCGTTAATTATTGTTTCATATATATTTATATATGCTTAATTTTGTGAGTGAAATTTCAATTAAAGATATATAGGAATATATATATATATATATGGTCCGCACTATTACTAAATGAAGATTAATTTGTACTTTTAGAAATTACGAAAAAGATATAAAATAATGAAAAATAATAAATTAAATTTTTTACTATTTTTTATCATTATTCATATTACCAATAGCACAAATTCCCCTTATTGGCATTGTTGTAAAACAGTACGTGTCATATGTATATATTTGATGACGCTCGAAATTAAGCCGGCCACATTATGTCGTACGTATGGTGGTTAATTATATAATTAGATTCGGATTTCGGAGCACACAAGATTTGGTATACGTGTTCATGGACTGCAATTAATTATCAGAAATTAGAAAGAAGGCAATTAAGGATTTGATCTCTCAAATTTATACACACACGTGATGATCCTATTAATTCATTAATATATATAATCCGTGCCCAATGCAGGTGTCCAACTGGTTCATAAACGCAAGGGTTCGGCTGTGGAAGCCCATGATAGAAGAGATGTACCTGCAAGAAGCGAAACCGGAGGAGGAAAGAGAGAAAGGCGCCGGCGGGCAGACGTCGTCGCAAGCACAAGCCCGGCATCCTGAAACCACCACGCCTGCGGCTGAAACCAAGAGTAGCCGTCCGATCACATCATTATCACCGTCGGTCCCCAAGCAGGAGCAACGGCGGCAGCAACCGCCCTTCCCTTCTCCTTCGTCGTCGTCGGACGCTAATCCACTCAACACCGTCGGAGGTGGTGGGTTGACGATGAGTGGCCGTTACAGGGCTGGCGTGAGATTCGCCGCTGCCCCCGGCGACGTCACGCTCACTCTTGGGCTCCGGCACGCGGGGAACATGGCAGACAACAGTGGTGGCTTCTCGCTTGGAGCGGACTTCGCCGGACGGTGATATACAAGGCCGGAAGAAACGTGTCTAACAGTGATTAATTAACAACAAGGAATCAATACCATCACAGTCAAGGAGCAGGTAAACATTTTTTACGATTATTTTCGTGTGGGTTTTTCATGTTATATATAATGACAACCATAGCAAGAATCGGTTGATGCGTAACATCGTACTGTTTAATTTGCTGCTGTACGTTGTAGTCTCCTCGCTACCAAATCTGTACACGTACTCCAACGTCGATCTGAACAACAAGTTGTTTTGAATAAAAGATTGCAAATGCAATACATACATGACCCATACCTTCTGTAGCTAGTGCATGCGCCTCTTTCTTTTCACGATGGTATTGAGTTTTTTTGCCCTATACGAACGTACACACATTACAAGAAAATTCATTTTTATTGACGAATTTGTTATTGAATTTGTCACTATTGTGTTGGTACTTAGTGACGGATTATTAAAAGTCTAACACTAAATGACATACAATTTGTCACAAAGAAAATAATTGTTGGGTAGAGACACAATTGTGGGCAAGGACACGGCTACTAGCCGATAGGTCCACCGGCAGCAAACTTAACACAATTGTCCGATCTTTTAACACAAAACATCAATTCTCTCATCACATGTGAACTTAAAATTTCACGTGACATTCTACCGTTATGTTATGAACTTAATGCTAAATTATTTAGGGGACGCAAACTCTACAGTTGCGGTTGTAGGTCGATCGACAGGTGAAATTTAGTGACCCTCATACCTAGCACTGATTGGGCTGCCGGGTAAAACACGTGGTAGCCAGTTCCAAAGCCGGTACACGTCCTCGGCTATTGGTTCCTCAGCTCTCCCTCCGTTCAACGGTAGTTGTCGTCGTAGAGTAAAGTCTGTAATGTTACGGTTGGTCATAGAGTAAAACTCGTAACGTTACGGCTAGACGTAAAGTAAAGTCTATAGTGTTATGGCCAGCTATAGAGTAAAACTCATTATCACCCCCCACTTAGCCGAGTTTGGGTTCCAGGTACGCACACGGCAGCTGACCCACAAGTCGGTATATGCCCTCGACTGCTAGTTGTCTGGCTCCCTCCTGGGCAGTAAAAGTCATTATCACCTCACTCAGTCGAGTCTAGGTTTCGGGTAATCACACGGCAGCTAGCCCACAAGTCGATACACGCCTCCAGTTGTCGGTTCCCCAGCTCTCCCTTAGGCAAGAGAGAGTCCCCTTCATCCTTTCACATTGGATTTAGGGCAAGGACACGGTTGTCGACCGACAGGTTAACCAGCAATGAACATAACACAATCGTCCGATCTTTTAATACAACCGTTCGGTCTTTTAACACAAAACGCTGATTCTCTCATCACGTGTGAACTTAAAATTAATCGTGACATTGTACCATTATGTTACGAACTTAATGCTAAATTATTTAGGGGACGTGAACTCTACAAGTGCGGTTGTAGGTTGATCGATGGGTGAAATTTGGTGACCCTCATACCTAGCACTGATTTGGCTGCTAGGTAAAATACGCGGTAGCCAGCTCCAAAGGTGGTACACGTCCCAGGCTATCGGTTCCTCGGCTCTCCCTTAGTTCAACTGCAGTTGTCGTCGTAGAGTAAAGTCCGTAATGTTACGGTTGGTCGTAGAGTAAAGCTTGTAACATTACGGCTAAATATAGAGTCAAGTCTGTAGTGTTACAGCCAACCGTAGAGTAAAACTCATTATCACCCCCCACTCAGCCAAGTCTGGGTTCCAGGTACGCACACGGCAGCTGACCCGCAAGCTGGTACATGCCCCCGGCTGTTGGTTGCCCGGCTCCCTCCTGGGCAGTAAAAGTCGTTACCACCCCACTCAGCTGAGTCTAGGTTTCGGGTAATCACACGGCAGCCAGCTCGCAAGTCGATACATGCCCCCAGTTGTCGGTTCCCCAGCTCTCCCTTAGGCAAGAAGGAGTCCCCTTCGTCCTTTCACATTGGATTCAGGGCAAGGACACGGCTGCCGGCCGATAGGTCAGCCGACAGTGAACATAACACAATCGTTCAGTCTTTTAATATAATTGTTCGGTCTTTTAACACAAAACATTGATTCTCTCATCACGTGTGAACTTAAAATTGATCGTGACATTCTACCATTATGTTACGAACTTAATGCTAAATTATTTAGGGGATGTGGACTCTACAAGCATGGTTGTATGTTGATCGATGGGTGAAATTTGGTGACCCATATACCCAACATTGATTTGGCTGCTAGGTAAAACATGCGGCAGCTGGCTCCAATGCCGATACATGTCCCTAGCTACCGGTTCCCCGGTTCAATGGTAGTTGTTGCCTAGGCTGCTGGATCCCTGGTCCTACGGTCAACGACAGTTGTCGCCAAAACTTGACATTTTTTGACAGAAGTGCTGTTATTTTCGCTTCCGTTTATTTAGGCTAGCTGTAGAGTAAAGTCTGTAATGTTACAGTTGCCATAGAGTAAACTTCGTAACGTTATGGCTGGACACGACAGCTAGCTCGCAAGCTGGTACAGGCCCCCGACTGCTAGTTGCCCGGCTCCCTCTCAACCGGTAAAAGTCGTTACCACCCCACTCAGTCGAGTTTGAGTTCCAGGTAAGTACATGGCAGCCAGCTTGCAAGCCAGTACACGCCCCCAACTGTCGGTTGCTCGGGTCCCTCCCAACTGGTAAAACTCATTATCACCCCACTCAGTCGAGTCTGGGTTCCAGGTAAGTACACGATAGTCCTTGATTGAAGTCATTGATTTAAATAATTTATTAATCACTAACCTCCCGTCCCTAAATCACGTGTCTAAATCGTGCCCATCTATTTAAAGTGTACACGTCTTTTTAAAGTGCTCTCATTACAAAAACCCTTTGGTCCCTAAACCCTCCTTTCCCTAAATCTTCTCCTCTTGCGCAGCACCCTTTTGTCGAAGCTACTTCGTCGTCCACCATTCCGCTGAAGGTCCTCTGCCACCTCGCATCGTTGGTCCGCCCCTTTTTCCAAGTGAGATCACCCTCTTGTTCCCCTTTTTCCAGGTGAGATCACCCTCTTGTTCCCCTTTTTCCAGGTGACATTTTTCTTTTTCCCATTTTTTACTAACCATCCATTTTGAGGAGATCAATGATTTAACTTCACTTTTTATTTCATCTAAGGTAATGCATTGCATTTTACAAGTTTCTATTGCCTTGACAATATACTACTGCAACGTTTAGTATGCATTTCACAGTGTTTAGTAATACACAAAAAGACATGACTTCTGTAAAATACATAATACATAATTATTGTTCTATACAAATACCTGAATATCTGTAAAATTGTATAAATTTTCAATTTCCCATATTTTTAAAAGTTTACAAATCCCCTAAATGAAAAATAACCTAGTGTTCATTGCATTTTTAAAAGTGACTTCTTCCTTTTTTAAAATGAGTTCATTTTTATGCTATTTGAAACAATCATTTTCAAAAAAACCTATGAGATTGTGTGACTAAAGGATTAAATTCTATTTGAACCAAGTTTACAAACCTAGCTCCACATTAAATTCCGGTGATCTGGCTGAACAAACAATTTGCAACTTTTCGTGTTCTTGTTTTTGATTTCATATTTCCAAGAAAATTTGTTGGTTTGTTGTATATGAAGGACTATACCAATTTATGCCGACCTATTTATGACTGCATTCTTCCATGTTACATACAAAGTATTATAGCTATAAAGGTGAAATGTGATATTAAATAATAAATACATTATTGAATTAATCAAGGTAATATTGGAAAATTGGAACTCAAATTATCTAATAAATACATTATTGAATTTATCTAATAATTGATTAGTTGAAAAATTAGAACTAAAATATTAAATACAATAGAGATTAGGTACATGTGATAAAGCTTATGTTATCATTGAAGAAACCAGAAATTTTGCAAACAAAAGGAACATGTTATGGACTTAACAAATGATAAAATGCAATAGAGAGAAGTGATATAGAGGTTACGTTAGGTGTTGAAAAAAATTGAAAGAAAAATGAACAAGTTCCGGAACAATATACCAATGACGTAAGATATATTATAATTACCAATAATTAAGCATATGTTAGTTACTAGTTTCCTTACCTATATGTGTTATACAACTAAAAACTAGACAAAACTAATTACAACGAATAATGAAATTTGAACACTTGTTATTAAGTGTTTTATGAATTTTAAACACTATGTATATATTCCTATGAACTTTATAGCATTAATCCCAAGTAATAATCCCAAGGATAATACCCCAATGTTAGATATCTAGTTACTTTTTACTAAACTTTAAATAGTTTTCATATGAGATTAAAAACATAGTTATCATTTTTTTTAATGTGTTGTTTTCAATGATTTAGTGTTGGATCATACGTAAGGGAAGTTATCTCTTTTTTGCAAAAATCAATGGACAAAAGTTGGATTCAGAAGCCAAGGTATATAAATTGTTATATGAGTTCATTGTCATATACATTAGTTAACATTTTTAAATAGTTTTTGTTTAACTCTATGTACGTTATATATATAGGAATACATTGCAATATATTAGAGGTGTCTATGAGTTCGTAAAGTGGGCAACGTCTCATGCTTTTACAGGATGGCGTATATTTTGTCCTTATGTAAAATGTGTGAATGACTTGTTGAAAGAACCAGAAATAGTTAAGGAGCATTTGCTATGGAATGACATACTTACCAACTACACCGTATAGACATATCATGGTGAAGAAGTACAAATTTGTCCAAATGATGTTGCTGACTGTGACAAGCCAGAAGATAATGGTGGCAACGATATGGAAGATATGCTTGAAGATTTCCAAGACATGATTGAAGAGATGAATGGTAGGCTACAAAGTTATAATCGGGGATACGAATTCGTTAAAGATTTTTACAAGGATGTAGAGGACGTTAACGGATCATTGTATGATGGATGTCAGAATTATACAAGGCTCACTTTCATTGTAAAGTTGTTTCATATAAAATGTTTGGGACAGTGGAGTGACTCAACTTTTAATATGTTACTTGAGTTACTCAAAGATGTATTTCCAGAGGCAGATTTTCCAAGTAGTATGTATGAATTGAAAAAAATGGTCAAGAAATTAGGTCTTCACTATGAGAAAATAGATGCATGTCCTAATGATCATATGCTATTTTGGAAGGACAATGTGAATTTAGACAACTGTCCCACATGTGGCAAATCTAAGTGGAAAAATAACACCACCCCTGATCCACACAAATTTTGGTAAGACTCTTACTTTGACTTAAATATAATTGCAAATTCGTTGTAGACATGTGTTAAGAATGACTTCATTTTTTTTATAAAACCGGAACAAATACAAGAAATAAGGCAAACACAACAGTCACAGGGAAATAGTTCTGAAGATGTGCTGAGTCCACATGATATATTAGGCCAGGTTCTTGGTAAGGAACAATGTGGATGTATATGAGGCTTAGGATTAGGCCCCCGACCCATTGATTATTGGTCACCATCTTCTACGCAAAGTCGAGCATCTGGAAGTCAATATTTTGATAAATTATCAAAGGATTCAAGCGACGTAAGTCTAAAAGATCGAGTGTCATTAATCCAAGTAGAATTGATCAGGATGAAAGACATTTTATTACAAGTACTTATTTAGTGCACTTCATATGATTTTAATTTTATATACATAGTACATATAATACATAGTAATTTTAATTTTATATA
>JAMKPZ010005560.1:0-18759 GCA_024699675.1 Amphibolis antarctica | reverse complement strand
AGTGGTGACACCACTAAAGGCCAACTCTAGGTATCCATTTGGTGATCTTCAAGGTATAATTTACTTGGAAAGAACTTGGTTGTGTAATTTAATAGTTTTGCATATTAGTCTTTATTGTAATGCATGTATTTGTAGTTGCTTTGTACTTTTTGATTCCTAGTGTAGAAATTAGTGTAATGGTTAATGGTAGGATTTTATTTACATTGCAACTAACCTTTTCAATTAGTATAAATCTAGTTTTATGAATGGTTATGAATATGTGGATGTGTGAATATGGTTTTGTTTTGTGTGAATGTTGTGTATTTGTACATAAAGTTTCATAGCCTAGGTGTTTTGCAAAGTTCTTTTGACGAACAGAACTTTGCCTTATTTTCTGAATGTGATTACGGGAGTTTTTCTCGAAGTTTTTATATGCTTTGTGGTTCAATTTTGTAGCATTTTCAATGTAGAACATGATTATTTCATTCATTGATTTTTTTGTAAGTGTAGATACGAATTTGAGATTTTAGTAATGCACAGGGTGAATTACTATCCTGAAGACAGTGTTTTTGATGAACTTGTAAATTCTGTATTTTGCGTTTTACTGATTGATATTGGAATTTATGAAAATTACTAGTTCCTTGGGGATCGATTGATATTGCGACTTACCTCGTGACTTTCACGTTGGTAACCGATTGCCAGGTGAACTGGGCGGTAGCAGTTCGGTGGCAGATGTGGAGCATGATCTACTCGGGGTGGAGGCCTCCCAGCCAACTGTTGTTTGGCGAGGCCGTGGTTGAGTTGGCGAGCTTCTTGCGCATTGCGACTGGCGGTCGGCAGAAGACGACGCTCCTGACCTAGCCCATCACAGTGACCAATCTTGGTCGTTACAAGAGGTTCACTTCTAAGCGAGCTAGCTCGTCTGTTGGGACATCTACCAGACCCTTCACCGGACCTCCAACTGGACGTCATCCAATTGCCTCTACTGCTACCTCACCTTTCCCAGGTGGGGACCCAGCCAAAGTACGACTGCCGGTGCGTCATCCACGAAAACCCTTCTGAGCTCCATGGGCAAATGCCTACAAACGACGGTGGACCGGCTGAGTGCTTAGCACGACATTCTTCTGCGGGTGATGACCTGCGAGGACCAATTGGTCGGGCTGCTGGAGCGAATGGAGGCTCAGGAGGCCAAGCGAGAGCGCCGGTGGTCCGAGCATCGGAAGGTCGGGTGCCAGAGGGATAGTGACGTGGACAGACCTTATGAATCCTGCACTTTCTTTCCTGTCTATAATCAAAGAAAAATACTCATAATGCAATTTATCTTTTTTCAAAAAAAATGTTTCCTATGTGGATTCTGCATGTAAGAATATTCGCTAGTGTATAAGCATTTCTTGTGGTAAAGTGCGAGGGAGTGATACGAGGAGGGTACTCGCAACGCGGCAGAGATGTCGGCTACCAGCATTAGCTAGGTCGTTATAGCGGCCGCCGGATGATGATACCGAATAGCCCATTGTTCCCTTCAGTCCGTCAATCTTTCCTCTGTGCGATGCTGCATTTTAGCTCGATCGCATGTAGCAGCATCCAGCTCTTTGAGCTGGGTATTGCGTGGCCGAACTTCCTTTGTTCCACGGAATGTGGTAAGCGTCCTCACTTTGGGTGCCTCTGGGATGTTGGCTTCCTATGGGCTACCGTGTTTCATGAGCGGCTACCAGCTGATTGACCCGGCAACCCGCTGTCCCTCTGTGTGATGTCTCGTTTGGCACGAGCCCTCGTAGTGGTGTGTAGCTGTCTGAGTTGGGTGTTGCGCGGGGGCGGACCTCCATCGTTCCTGCAAGGAACGGTTAGCTTCCTGATGTTGGGTGTAGTCGAGGTGCCAACTATCCTTGGGTAGCTGTGTCCCATAAGCGGCAACCAGTTGATTGACCCGGCTTGCTTATTTACCTGCACACTTATTTTCACATTAGTCCCCCTAGGTGGGGAGGAAGTGTCGTTTCCTCCCCTTATCTGTGAGCACAAGTTGTAATGTGTGTGAAGGTGTTGAGACATTGTATTATGGCCCATCCTCCTATAGCAGGCTAGTTGTCTCGACTCTGTGATGCGGCACCCTTGTGGAGGTTGACGGCTGCCGGATGATAGTACCGGCGACCGGATGGTTCCTAGCTATACCCTGTGCTGAACAAGAGACTTGGTATGATTGCCAAGCCTCGGTCGACTTGGTCAGGTTGCCATGTCAGTGGCTGCTGAGGATATAGCTGCCGGTGGACTTATGTTTGGGATGCCACACCCTATTGTTGAAGGTGCAGGTTCCAGTGTGGGTCGCCTGAAAGCCATCAGGATTGTCTCTTGACTTTGATGACCTACAAGCCCAGAGGATCCCCACCCTGGTCATTAAGTGGGTGTTGCGGTGCTAAGTCGAAGGAGAGGGGAAGGGGCACACCTTGTTGTCCCTTTTCCTTGTACGAACCAGTCGGACGTAGCGTCCGTTTCCAAAGCTCCTCCCCGTAAGATGGATGATAGTGGGGGAGGTTGGTGAAGGGTTGGGCCTTCACTACTTGCTAGAGACTCTCCAAACAACTGCAGCAAACCGTCTTCTGACTCCTGGTCTGGGTGCGAGGTGTCCTCCCAAGGCTCCATGCACCTGGACAAATAGTCGAAGGCGGTTGCATTCTAGAGGTCAGGTGGTGAGGTGGTGGCAACCGGCGCCGGTGTCAAGTGTTGTGACTTGGAGGATGCTAAGGTGGCCACGGACTGTCCAAGACGATAGTAATTTTTGGCCAGTATAACAGTGACTTCCTCCTTCCATAGGAATTTGAGCATCCTATGAAGGGTGGAAGGTACAATGGAATTTTGGTGGAGGAAAGGGTTCCCCAAAATGAGGTTGTAGCTTGGGGGGATGTCCACCACGTGTACTGAAACATCGAAGGCTGCTGGTCCGATGACGAGGGGTAGAACAATCTTGCCTCTGGCTTCATGGAGAGTGCCATCAAACCCTCTCATTACTCAGTCCATGGGAAGCAAGTCTTCTTCCTTGATCCCCAACTTATGCAGGACCTGAAGTGGGCACAAGTTTAGCCCTGATCCGTCATCAATCATGACCATGGAGATGCACAGGTCCTTGTACTATACCCAGATGTACAAGGATAGATTGTGATTGGTCTCGGCTGGTGAGAGGTCCAAGTTTGAGAAGTAGATGAAATACGGGACTGTCACTATTGCCACCATCCCTTCTATGGCTCCGGGAGCGAGGCCTTGGTTCACTTTTGCCACCTGTAGTGCCCTAAGGAGGGTTTCCCAGTGCTTGATGGATGACTGGAGTAGATCCCACAGTGAGATATCTACTTGTATCCCCCACAGCTGGATTGACAAGTCTGTGGGCAGCAGTGAGTGGGCAGCCAGTGTTAGTGTGGCGACCATCGATGAAGCAAGCAGACGACTGCCAATTGACGGTTGGCTTGGCACTCCTGGGAGGGAGGTCCCCTCGTGGCGCGGCTTCGGTTGATATACTTGGCCGAACCTGGTAATAGCCATGCATGTGGATGGCTGTTGCTGGAATGGGGTGGGAACTAGAGAGACGACTGCCTCCTTACCCTTATGCTGCTCAAAGGTTGATGCGGCTGGAGTAGACGATGCGGTCAAGGGTGTGAATTGCTGCCTTGCCAGACGTGCTTGGAGTGGTGCTGGGGCTGTAGTTGTTGAAGCGATTACGCTGGCTGGAGTGCTAGCAGAGGGAGTGTGATTGGCCACCGGGATGGCCGCCTGACCGGGGTGGCTGGTGAGTAAAGGATCGCCTTGGGTTGGGTTGGGACAACTATCTCGGTGCCCGACACTCCTGACGAGGTAACCACGGGTGCCACCCGAACAAATGGTTTTCCGGAAGATGGGGATGGCCCTTGTTGTGATGTAGGTCGTGAAGACTTCCTCCTCCTTCGGTGGTTGTGGACTGTGAGGACAGAGGACAGGAGTTGTTGGTAGTATGGCTAGAGCTCCTCGAGTGTTGGTGGGTTGTGGGCCGGACAGATGAGGTTGATTGGGTTCAGCCAGGTGGTTCCAGCTTCCAGCAGTCGTGTTGAAGGGAGGGATTTTCGTCTCCCTTGCTTGCGTCTAGTTGAATATGCGGACACCGACTGTGTCGGCCGGAATCTATCAAGCGGATTTCCTTGTCCCAGATTTGGGATGCCAGGGCACTCCATTAGCCAATGTAGCTATTGAAGGGCTCGTTTTCACGTTGGCGGAGGCTGCGGAGGTCCTCCAACTTGGGTGCCAGGTCCAAGTTGTATGCATATTGTTCTTGGAACATGTATGCTAGCTACTCCTAGGTGTAGATTTTTGTCAAGTCCAAGGACATGTACCATGATAGTGCCGGCCCTTGGAGGGATTTCTGGAACAGTCAGACGAGGAGCTTCTCCTCATGCTGCACCACCGCCATGTCACTGCAGTAAGCCTGGAGGTGTGCGCGGGCGAGGGTCACTGTGCCTATTGTATTTGACCAATTTAGGCATCTTGAAGTCGGGAGGGAGCATCACCTCCAGACAGAAACAGAGGTTTTGGAATTAACAAGAGGGTTCCAGTGGGCCGGGCCTCATGTTCTGGAAGGATGCATTTAGTTCAGCTATCCTCTGAAGTAGTTGCCCCTGCAGGTCCGGCATTGGGGTGGCAGTAGTGGCAGCCACCAGGTGTAGTGGCGACTGAAAGAATTGACCTACCACGAGAGTGGTGATGACGTCATATTCTTCAATATGCGACATCTCCGGGATGCGGATGGTTGGCTTGGGTGGGATTACCGAACTAATCCCTTGTTGTTGGTAGCACACCAGTTGATGAGCTAGGAGGGTCTACTCGAAATGCCCTGGCCAGGGCGGCTGGTAGGTGCCAGCCCCTTCTATGCCCTCCATGTTTGAGGGCAGCTGGTAAGATGGGTCGGTGTTCCACGTGGGAACCAGCTTGTCACCTTCCACTCTAGCGGCTGGAGAGGTGGGTGGTGTAGGATGTAGCGCGAGATTGTCAAATGCCACAGTGGCAGGCTGGTTTGGTGCCCGAGGTAGATCCGCGACTCTAGCAGGTACAATGATCAGCCTGGTGAAGTTCGTCCTGGTGACGACAGGAGGTGGCTGGCCGAAGGCCACGGACAGCAGTATGGAGGCTGGCGCAATGACAGATGGGGACGTCCCGGATGTAGCTGTGAAACCAGTGGTCATAGCTCTTGCTTGTGAATGGGTCTGGACAGGGGGAGCCAACAGGATCCGAAATTGCAAGAGTGAACTGCAAAGGTCGGCAAGGAGAATCTACAAGGAGGATCTGCAAGGAGGACTTGCAAGGAGAACCAAAGAAGGGTGATTTGGTTTGATGCATTTGAAAGCGGCTTTGCTTAGCAAATGCAGCAAGTACGCTAAAAATCCTAATGGAAAACAAAAGGCCAACTATAAAAGAGGCGTACGAGCAAGAGTTTGAGTCGCTTAATCGATAAAATGCAGCGATTCTCACCAGTGGAGTCGCCAAAAATCTGTACCCTCTCTTTCATTCGGCTATCACCCAGAAACCCATGGGGTTCTGCCAGTGGAGTTAGCAGATGGGCCAAGGTATAGAGAATTGAAAGGTGATTGTGTGAGCGCATCACCACATGGGGCGGATGGCTTGTTAAACGGAGTTGCCACCTTATTTTTGGGTAGAAAACAAGGAAAACTGGATGGAGAAGTGTCCTTCTACCATCAAAATGGTAAAAACCATAGAAATGGTATAAAACCATGTAAAACTATGCAAAAAATGAGAGAACTGGATACGGGACTCAAGGTACTGTTGGGGAAGGTGTTAGGCACCCCCAGATAGCCCAGGTAATCCTAGCCTCTCTCCAGCTCTAAAAATGGAAAACGACGACAGTTAGCCTAGCCAAACATGGCCTCATCCGAGAAGACTTTCTAGGGCATCGAGAGGAATAGTCTTATTCCTTCTGGTAAAGCAAATGAAGATCAACCAATGTGAGGATTCACATGGGATCTGGCGATAAAGGGGAGAGAGAAAGGCATGGCGGTTACCATTACGGATCATTCAGCTGAAGAGCCGAAGGTCTGGTGAGATAGCCGACTGGAATGCCGGATTGCTGAGTAAGGGTACCAGTTGCCGCATAACATTCTGCCTCTCCTACTAGGTACAAGAGTTCATATACCTAGTTTGGCTAGGGTTGGCAAGGACTCATGCCAACAGCCTCATCCCAGAAGCCTTTCTGAGGCATCGGGATAGCAGCTTTGCTTCTCCTGGTAAAGGGGAACTGTCGGGGTATACATACTCATACACCTAGATGGCCAGCGTTGGCAAGGATACATGCCGACGGCCTCATCCCGGAATCCTTTCCAGGGCATCGGAAGAGCAGCTTTGCTTCTCCCGATAAAGGGGAATCGTTGGGATGTACATGCTCATACACCCGGATGGCCAGCGTCGGCAAGGATGCATGCTGACGGCCTCATCTCAGAAGCCTTTCCAATGCATCGGTAGAGTAGCTTTGCTTCTCCCAGTAAAGGGGAATCGTCAGGGTGTACATGCTCGTACACCCGGACGGCCGGCGTCGGCAAGGATGCATGCTGACGGCCTCATTCTGGAAGCATTTCCGGGGGATCAAGAGAGCAGCATTGCTTCTCCCGGTGAGTTAAGTGGGAAATAGGTAGAAATGCAAACATAGACATGGTAGCCACCACTATAGACCTCTGGCCGAAGAGCCAGAGGTCTAGTGGGTCTACCCGTCTACCTACCGGACATCCAGGTGTGCCGGTTGGTGGCCAGCTAATTTACCCAGCCACCCAATAGATGCTGAACATGGGTTTCAACACCAACGAAGTGGAACTTTGTTAGGGAGGAGTTTGGGGCAACCGACTGCTGGGTGGTGTACCGGCATGCTGGTGGGTGGCCAGTTGATTTACCCAGCCGCCCGATAGATGTTAAGCATGGGGGTCAACACGGAGAATCCATCCATGAAAGAGTACACTCCGTACTTGGCGGCATCGTTGACCAAGACATCTATGTGCGGTAGTGGGAAGTCGTGCTTGGGGTTGGCCTTATTGAGGTCCTGATAGTTGACACACATGTGTACCCATCTGTCTTTCTTTGGTACGAGCACCATGTTTGCCACCCATTTTGGGTAGAAGACCAGCTGGAGGAACCGGATGTTCAACTACTTGTGAACTTCCTCCTTTAGCTTTTGGGCCCATTCCTGTCTCATGCATCGAGCTTTTTGCTTCACAGGGTGGGCTTCCGGTTTGAGAGGTAGTCAGTGGATGGCTACCCATTCATCCAAACCAAGCATGTCTTTGTAACCACCCCAAGCAAATACCTCCACGAACTCTCGCAGGAGTGCGAGGAGTTGTCACTGGTAAGGCTCAGGTACCTCTTTGCTAATTTTTGTTTCTTTTCGATTTTGATCATCCCCAAGGTTTACAAGCTCAACTTCATCAGTGGAGGTTATACCGGTGGACTCGAGTGGTTGGACCCACAGACTGACCTCTTCAAGTTGTTGGTCTTGCAGGGGGAAGCTGTCAAGCTCCTCCATTAATTGCTGACCCCCAAGCTTAAAGGGTGCTGGATGATGAACCAAGCCAGAGCTACATCCCTGGTCTCCTTGCCGAGTGTCGAGTACATATACCAGTGGCTAGTTATGGATGAGGCTGAACCTCGGGAAGGCTCTGGAGGAGAAGGCGACAAATTTGTCATGCTTGCCTGCTTGAGGTGTGAGGCCATCGGACTTCATCTACTGCTCTGGCCACCCGGCGCATGAAGAGGGGGAGGGGCAGAATGCCCCTGGTTCTACCTCGAGACACTGCTCCTCTATTGGTACGTGCGGAAGGTCAGTTGGACGGCATGGCTGCCAGCTCGCTAAGAGGCAGAATCCAGATATAGTCTCGAACGAGGGCGTGATGGGCTAGTCACGTTCACCTGTCCAGGTGACTATGATGGGGGAGGGGCACAATGCCCCTAGTTCTGCCCCGTAATGTTGTCCAATGTTCTGCTCGTAGAGGATGCTACTTAGACTGAGCAGGCTAGTCGCCTTGCCTCCGTGGTGCGGCACCCTTGCAGAAGGTTGACGGCTGCCGAATGATGGTACCGGTGACCAAATGGTTCCCAGCTGTACCATGTGCTGAGTGAGACACTTGGTATGATTGTCAAGCCTCGGTCGACTTGGTCAGGTTGCCAAGTCGATGGCTGTTGAGGACGTAGCTGCCGACGCACTTATGTTTGGGATGCCAAGCCCTGTTGTTGAAGGTACGAGTTCCGACGTGAGTCACCTGGAAGCCAACAGGCTTGTCTCCTCACTTCGATGACCTACAAGCCTAGAGGGTCCCCACCTAGGTCATTAGGTTGGTGTTGCGGCGCTAAGTCGAAGGAAAGGGGGAAGGAGCGCACCTTGTTGTCCCCTTTCCTTGTACGAACCAGTCAGATGCAGCGTTTGTTTCCAAAGCTCCTCCCCATAGGATGGACGATGGTGCGGGAGGTTGGCAAAGGGTTGGCCCTTCACTGCTTGCTAGAGACTTTCCAAACAACCGCAGCAAACAGTCTTCCGGCTCTTGGTCTGGCTGCAAAGTGTCCTCCCAAGGCTCCATATGCTTGGACAGATAATCGAAGGTGGCTGGGTTCTAGAGGTCAGGTGGTGAGGCAGCGGTAGCCAGCTCAAGTGTCGGGTGCTGTGACCCAGAGGATGCTTCGGCGGCCATAGATTGTCCCAGACGATAGTAATTTTCGGCTAGTATAACAATGACTTCCCCCTTCCACAGGAACTTGAGCATCTTGTGAAGGGTGGAAGGTACAATGGAGTTTTGGTGGAGGAAAGGGTAGCCCAAAATGAGGCTGTAGCTTGGGGGGATGTCCACCACATGTATCGGAACATCAAAGGCTGCCAGTCTAATGATGAAGGGAAGAACGATTTCACCTCTAGCTTTGTGAAGAGTGTCGTCGAACCCTCTCATTACTTGATTTGTGGGAAGCAAGTCTTCTTCCTTGATCACCAACTTGTGCAAGACCTGTAGTGGGCACAAGTTTAGCCCTAATCCATCATCGATCATGACCATGGGGATGCATAGGTCCTTGTACTGTACCCGGATGTACAAGGATAGATTGTGATCAGTCCTAGCCGGTGAGAGGTCCAAGTGTGAGAAGTAGATGAAGGATGGGACTGTCACTGTTGCCACCATCCCTTCTATGGCTCTGGGAGTGAGGCTTTGGTTCACTTTTGGCACCTATAGTGCCTTAAGGAGGGTTTCCCAGTGCTCGATGGATGACCGGAGTAGATACCACAGTGAGATATCTGCCCGTATTCCCTATAGTTGAACCGAAAAGTCTGTGGGCAGTAGTGAGTGGGCAACTGATGTTGGTGAGGCGGTCGCTGGTGAAGTGAACGGACAGCTACCAGTCGATGGTTGGCTTGGCGCTCGTGGGATGGAGATCCCCACATGGCACAGCATCGATTGATATACTTGGCTGGACCTGGTTATAATCGTGCATGCGGATGGCTATTGCTGGAATGGGGTGGGAGCTAGGGAGATGACTACCTCCTTGCCCTTATGCTACTCAAATGGGGATGCGGCTGGAGCAGACGGTGCGGTCAAGGAGTGAACTACTACCCCGGATGTACAAGGATAGATTGTGATCAGTCCTAGCCGATGAGAGGTCCAAGTGTGAGAAGTAGATGAAGGATGGGACTGTCACTGTTGCCACCATCCCTTCTATGGCTCTGGGAGTGAGGCTTTGGTTCACTTTTGGCACCTATAGTGCCTTAAGGAGGGTTTCCCAGTGCTCGATGGATGACCGGAGTAGATACCACAGTGAGATATCTGCTCGTATTCCCTATAGTTGAACCGAAAAGTCTGTGGGCAATAGTGAGTGGGCAACTGATGTTGGTGAGGCGGTCGCTGGTGAAGTGAGTGGATAGCTACCAGTCGATGGTTGGCTTGGCGCTTGTGGGATGGAGATCCCCACATGGCACAGCTTCGATTGATATACTTGGCTGGACTTGGTTATAATCGTGCATGCGGATGGCTATTGCTGGAATGGGGTGGGAGCTAGGGAGATGACTGCCTCCTTGCCCTTATGCTACTCAAATGGGGATGCGGCTGGAGCAGATGGTGCGGTCAAGGAGTGAACTACTACCTTACCAGATGTGCTTGGAGTGGTGCCGAGGCTGTAGTTGTTAAAGTGACTGCGCTAGCTGGAGCATTGGTCGAGGGAGTGAGATTGGCTATTGGGACCTTGGGGATTGGAGGCACCGTTGGGATGGCTGCTCTAACTGGGGCAGCTAGTGAGTAGAGGATCACCTTAGGTCAGGCTACGATGGCTGTCCCAATGCCCGACACCCCTGACAAGGTGACCATAGGTGCCACTTGAACAAAGGATTTTTTGGAAGATGGGGATGGCCCTTGTTGCGATGCAGGTCGTGAAGACGTCCTCCTCCTTCGGTGGTTGTGGACAGTGAGGATAGAGGAGTGGAGTTGCTGGTAATACAGTCGGAGCTCCTTGAGTGTCAGCGGGTTACGGGCCAGATAGATTAGGTTGACTGGGAACATCTAGGAGATTCCAACTTCTAGCGGTCGTGTTGAAGGGAGGGATCACCTTGTCCCTTGCCTGCGTCTAGTTGAATACGTGGACATCGGCTGCATAGGCCGGAATCCCTCAAGTGGATGTCATCTCTTGTTCCTAGAATCTGGGAGGATGGTGTTCACCCGAGAGTTCTCCACATGGTTCAAGAAAGTCTACTGGCTCGGCTCGAGAGATGCGGGACACTGTTGAAGCTTGATGGTTCCCAAGTTGATGAGACGCTGGATGGCCTGTCTCAGTGTTCGGTAGTGGTTGGTTGCATGGCCAGCTGATCGGTGATACTCGTAGTATTGCTGTGAGTTACACCAAGAGGGAAGAACAGCCATGGTTGGCCTGACAAGAGGGAATTTGAGCAGCGTTTGCGCCCTGCGGAACACCTAGCTTAGTGGTTCTAAGAGCGATGTGTACTCTATTACACATGGCTGCTGCACCTGTGTAGGCGGTTGACGTGGTGTCCATGGCTGCTGCTAGGTCGAGTGCTATTGGTTAGCACTCATTTCGCACCCATTTTGCCCCTGGTTCATTCGACGGGAGGATCCTGGGGCTGCTACCTGCCATTGCTGTGACACCGGTGGCTCTGGTGCGGTTGCCGGTGGTGGAGCCCTAGGCCTCCAAGGATGCTGATTCGCTACCGGTCGGGAGGTGTAGACCGGTTGCTGAATCAGGGTGATGGCTGGTGGATGATACTACTAGGCTGGAGCGTACACCTGCTGTGGCTGATATGGTGGGGGCATGGTTGCCATGATTGTGATGAGAGCTGGCCGCCCATTATCGTTTCTTCAGAAGCTGTGGTTGTTGCCCCCTTTGCGCCTGTTACCGGTGGCCTAAGATAGATGTTTCCTCCAGTGTTGGCCCTGAAGGGGAGGGCTGAGAATCTTTCAAACTTCAGAAACCCCTCCAGGCGGCTGTCGACCTTGACCAGCTGGGAGTACGATTGAATGAATAGGAGCACTACCAGTGATGACTGGGTGCCCTATACAATCATGTCCAAGGAATCTTCCTCAGCCAGCTTCTCCTGGATTTGGGACACCAAGGCCCTCCATCTGCCAACGTAGCCGCTAAATGGCTCATTTTCACGTTGGCGCAGGCTGCGAAGGTCCTCCAACTTGGGTGCTAGGTCTAAGTTGTACGCGTACTATTCTTGGAACATGTACACTAGCTGCTCCCAAGTGTAGATTTTTGTCAAGTCCAAGGACATGTACCATGACAATGCCGGCCCTTGGAGGGATTTCTGGAACAATCGGACAAGGAGCTTCTCCTCGTGCTGTAACGCCGCCATGTCACCGCAGTAAGCCCGAAGGTGCGCCCGAGGGTCGCCATGCCTGTTGTATTTGACTAATTCGGGCATCTTGAAGTTAGGAGGCAGCATCGCCTCCAGACAGAAATAGAGGTTTTGGAACAAACAAGAGGGTTCCAGCAGGCTGGGCCTCATGTTTCGGAAGGATGCTTGCATTTCGGTTATCCTCTGAAGTAGTTGCCCCTACAGGTCTGGCATTGGGGTGGTAGTAGTGGTGGCTAATGGCTATAGTGGCATTTGAAAGAACTGACCTACCATAGGAGTGGTGACAATGTCATATTCTTCAATATGTGGCATCTCCAAGACGCGGGTGGTTGGCCTGGATGGGATTATCAAGCTAATCCCTTGTTGTTGGTGGCGCGCTAGCCGATGAGCCAGGAGGGTCTACTCAAAATGCCGTGGCGGTGGTGGCTAGTAGCTGCCACCCCCTTCTATGCCCTCCATCTTTGAGGGTGGCTTGTAGGATGGGCCGGTGTTCCGCATGGGAAGTAGCTTGTCACCTTCGGCTCCAGCAGCTAGAGAGGTGGGCGATGTAGGATGCGGTGTGAGATTGTTGAATGCCGTAGCGGTAGATAGGTCTGGTGCCCAGGTGTACCCTCTCTTTCATCCAGTTATCACCCAGAAGCCCATGGGATGGGCTGAGGAATAGAGAATTGAAAGGTGATTAAAGGAGCACAGCGCCACATGAGGCGGATGGCTCGTTAAATGGAGTCGCCACCTTATTTTTACGTAGAAAATAAGGAAAAAAGAATGGGAAAGTGTCCTTCCACCATCAAAATGATAAAAAACGTAGAAATGGTATAAAATCATGCAAAACCTTGTGAAAAATGTGAGAATTGAATACGGGACTCAAGGTATTGTTGGGGAAGGTGTTAGGCACCCCCAAATAGCCTAGGTAATTCTGGCCTCTCTCTCGCTCTATAAACGAAAAAGTGACAATAGTTGGCCCGACCAAACATGGCCTCATCCTGGAAGACTTTCCAGGGCATCAGGAGGAATAGTCTTATTCCTTCTGATAAAGTAAGTGGAACCAACCAATGGGAGGATTCACAAGGGATCTGGCGAGAAAAAGAGAGAGAGAAAGGCGTGGTGGTCACCATTATGGATCGTTGGCTGAAGAGCCAAAGGTCTGGTGAAATAGCCAGCTAGAACGTCGGACTACCGAGTCCACTTACCTGGCATTCGTCTAAAATTCCGCCTCTCCAACTGGGGACAAGAGTTCATGTACCCAGTCTGGCCAAGGTTGGCAAGGACTCATGCCGACAGCCTCATCCCGGAAGCCTTTTCGGGGCATCGGGAGGGCAACTTTGCTCCACCCGGTAAAGGGGAACCATCAGGGTGTACACACTCATACACCTGAACAACCGACATCGGTAAGGATGCATATCAACGGCCTCATCCCGGAAGCCTTTCCGGGGCATCAGGAGAGTAGCTTTGCTTCTCCCGATAAAAAGGAACCGTCGAGGTGCACAAACTCATACACCCAGACGGCCGACGTCAGCAAGGATGCATGCCAATGGCCTCATCTCGGAAGCCTTTCTGGGGCATCGGGAGGGCAGCCTTGCTCCTCCCGATAAAGGGGAACCGTCTGGGTGTACACACTCATACACCCAGATGGCCGGCGTCAGCAAGGACACATGCTAACGGCCTCATCCCGGAAGCCTTTCTGGGGCATCGAGAGAGTAGCTTTGCTTCTCCTGGTAAAAAGGAACCATCGGGGTGTACATAGTCATACACCCGGATGGCTGGCGTCGGCAAGGACGAATGTCGACGGCCTCATCCTGGAAGCCTTTCAGGGGTATCAGGAGAGCAGCTTTGCTTCTCCTAGTAAAAAAGGAACCATCGGGGTGTACATACTCATACACCCGGATGACTAGTGTCAGGAATGATGCATGTCGATGGTCTCATCCCGGAAGCCTTTCCAAGGCATCGAGAGGGCAGCTTTGCCTCTCCCGACGAGATAAGAGGGAAATAGGTAAAAACGTGAATATAGACGTGGTAGCCCCCGCTACGGGCCTCTGGCTAAAAAGCCAGAGGTCTGGTGGATCTACCCATCTACCTACTGGACATCCGAGTCTAGGACCAAATGTTCACCTAGTATGCCGCCTCCACTTCCAGGTGTAGGGATTTCTGCACCCAGTCCCGAATGACGAGAGAGGCGAACACCTTCAGGTAGATGGTCATTTGTAAGCAAAGACGACACCTCTTACGGTGGCCAGGCACTTCAAAGAAAAGGGACAGAGAAAACCTGACAATGTATTCGTAAAGTCAGGTAAGAAAACATGGGTTTCCATATAAAAAAAACTTGATGAAGGAATCATGACCAAATTGATGTCGACCGTACTGGGTGGATTTACCCGGTAGGGAGGGAGGCTACTGGTACCTGCGGAAGTGTATCTGAAGGAATGATACCTGGGCATGTCCTCTGAACTTTCCCTTTGCATGGGGAAGGTCCAATACGATCAATGTTCGAAGAAATGAGGCTCAATTCAAAACATGATGGTAAGGGAAAGAGGGAGCTTACCTGCAAGGAGATGCCAGCGATAGTCAGGTGTCTTTGCTCCGGTGCGGCAACAGGATGTCGGTGCACCGAGCAGCTCTCCTTTGAGTCATGCCTTCAAAATGTCGGAAAAAGCCTCTTTTGCATGGAATGGAGGGCCCTTTATATTAGGAATTACCTTCCATTTTGGGTGATCCCGGGATTGAAACCCCACGTACGTTTTGGTTTAATCCCGTGATCCACGTGATTGATTAATTATGAGATTTAAGTAATTAAATCTTACCATATCTTTCCAGTAGATTTGAATTATTACCTAGGCGTCTAGCCCGCAGCTGCGACAAGTTGGTCGGTTATCGGTTAAGGGAGATCATCATGTGTTAGGAATACTGCAAGTGGTTTTGGGGAATGGGCCGTGGCTGATAGCTGGGATTATGCACCGGCTGTTGACTCGTTGGCCATGTACTTTACCTCGGAAATTGAATTGTGCTTTACCTATGGCCATTGTAACATCACGACATTTACCTTGCCTTCCCTCATCTGGAAAATGGTACTTCCGCCCTTGGATGCCATGTATTAGCCGAAGTTCTACAGGCGTGTTAACAGGTGTACTTGCATGTTGGTGGAAGAGTTCGGAATCGCCCACTAGGGTATTTTATCAGCATGCCGGTGGGTGGCCGGATGATTTACCCGGCCACCCGATAGGTGCTAAACACGAGTTTCAACACCAACGAAGTGTAACTTCACCGAGGGGAAGTTTGGGGGAATCGGCTGTGGGTGGCCGGTTGATTTACCTGGTCGCCCGATAGATGTTAAGCATGGGGGTCAACAGAATGCCCCTCCCTAGGTGAGGTTATATGACCTCGATGGAAGGAAACCGATGTCCTAGGGTTTAATGACCCTCCATGCGTAGGTGATAGATAACGTGTGGCTTCACACTTTGTGAACATCCATCGCTCATTAAGAGTGAGATAGACTTTCCTGGAAGGTGCGTCAAGAGAAGTCTTGAGTAGTTCAAAGAGGATGCACTCTGAACTGTGAGGGCCAAACTTATACTCTCGAAGGATTCATCGAGAGCTGTCTACAGGCTCCTTGTCACCTCATTTGGGTGAGCATGGACTTGTACTCCCGGTATCTTAATCAAGAGCTACCATGGTGGTGTGGACTTACACTTCTGGTTGCCTAACCAGAAGATGCCTGAGGGGGAGCTGGGCTTACACTCTCGGCTACCTAACCAGGAGACACCATAAAAGGGGATGGACTTACACTTCTGATTCTCTAACCGGAAGACGCCTTCGATGTACCGGCAAGCCGGGTGGTGGAGTAGGAAAGTTCTCCCGATTGTTAATTAGCAGGTATTAATCTCGTGTAGGCACATGTCATGTCTGCAATCTGAAATTTGCACGGTTGTCAGTGCACACCTCCCCTCGATTTTCTTAACAGGCAGCCACCTTGGGGGTGCCGGCAGGCCAAGTAGTCACGGGTAGGCAATTTTGATGTCACGTCCCATCGATTTTTGCCTATAAAAGTGACACGAGGGCACCCGCATTTCCCATCTCTTTGCGTGACTTGCAGCTTGAGCTAGGGTTTTTCAAGTCCTTCCTTCAGTTTTCCAAGTGGTGGCGATATCCCTCCTCCCTTCCTTCTGATTTCACTCCTTGTCTCTTCGTCTTCTTCCCCGTTCCCCTGGTCTTGTCCACTTTTCTGCCTTCCTCCCCATTTCGCTTTCTTCCTGCCACATCTTCCACTTCCTAATGCCTAGGACAAAACGTGTCATGGGGCATGTCCGACGGACGGCTATCGCCTCTCTCGACCCAGTGCGGCAGTGGCTTGAGACCCTACCCCCAACACTTAGGGATTTACCGGTGGAAGACCTCACCTGTCCCGACCACGTAGAGCCCATCCGGTTGCAGGTGTCTTACGTGCTTATGGACAGCAGGTGTAACCTGACCTCTACCGACACTATCTCCTAGTGGTGGTTGTCGGAGCAGCGCGAGGACCCTGGGGCATCTGGTTCTTGTCCATCAAAGGAAGGCGCAGAATGCAAGGGGTCAGCGAAGGCTCCCTACGAGGATTCGTGACATAGGACACGCCGTAAGATGTTGGTCCGGAGGCATTGGCTCCTCCCAGAATCCCCTGACATGCCGCTGGCTGGCCCTCCTATGGCATTACTCGGTCGCCGGTTATGCTGAGGCGACGGTCGAGGGCGTCTCTCCACCCGTCGCCGATCAGGAGCTCGTTTTCCCTGTGGACAATCACCTAGGGGAAGAAGTATTTTGTATGGCAGGCCGGTTGACTTCGATTGGCTGTCGGATGTGGAGCAACTGTTCACCGCATAAGGGCTCCTCCAATTAGTCTGCGATCTCCATCGGGAGGAGACTGTCCCTGGTCTGGTCAACGAGATGTACTCCAACCTATCCAAGGTGGAGTCGCAACTTGTTCTCAGCTTCCAAATAGGGCCGGTCGCACTTTCCGATGCACTCTTGTTCGAGGTGCTCGGTCGCTGCTCTACCAGGTTGGATGTTTTTGCCCCTCTACCGAGCCTACCATGGAGCATTAGTGACATCAATGTGGCGGTCGTGGCGGATACCGGGTCAGACCAGTGGGTGGTCATGATGCCTGACCTGAACCCGATCGCCCACCTCGTCTCATTCATTTTGAACAATACCGTCCTATCGAAAGGGGGACATTGGGACGAGGTGAGTGAGGCGACTTACCTTGCGACTTTCGCGGTGGTAACTGGCTGCCAAGTGAATTGGGTGGCGATGGTCCGACAGTAGGTGTAGAGCGTCATCTACCCAGGGCGGAGGCCTCCTAGCCAACTATTGTTTGGTGAAGGGGGTGGATGCATGGAAGGGACACGGAGGGGCGACGACGGTGTGGAAGGAGGTAGACGCGACGAACGTGGAAGGGGGCGGCGACGGCGGTGTGGAAGGAGGTAGACGCGACGAACATGGAAGGGGGTGGCAGTAGCGGCGTGGAGCTGGAATCGTGAAGAGATGGGGTCTTACGAGCAAATATGGCCAAGAGCGAGAGAGAGAGATTTTTGTGGGTTTTTTTATAGGGAAACCCTAAGGTGTGGATTGATCTCCATCCTTGATTTCCATTTATTTATCCTACAAAACCCAGAACAAACACATCAAAACATTCAAAAAAACTACAAAAGTAAATAAATTTCATCTCAAGAAGGTTGGATTTATTTCCATAAGCATTAAATCATATAACATGGTAAAATTGTGCATTTTTGATTATTTAATCATATTTTTATGCATAATCAATCAAATGCTAAAATAATAAAATCTTGGTTATGATCATGAATTTGTTATCATTTAATCTCTAAAAGACATGAATAATAGTATGAAAAGAAGCACAATTTTAACGCTTACAAATCCCCCCCCTACTTAAACCTTGCTAGTCCCTAGCAAGTGTCTACGTCTAGAAATTAGGAAATGAATCAAATGACATTCTCAAAACTTCTTATTCAAATAAAAGCAAAACTAAAGAAATGAAAAACCTAACTAGTGCTCCTTTTCATAGGCGTCATAACTGCATTTAGTGCATGCAGCAAGCTGTTAAACCCCTAGGCTAGTCTAGTGGCGGAGTTTTGTCTTCGGTGGGTTTTTAGAGGACACACCCACAAAGTCCAAATCAAATCAATAGAAGAGAGATAAAGCAAAATAAAGCCGTGAAAAATTAATAAACAAACACAACGAAGAAAACACGACACACAAACAAGCACACAACAGAAAAGAGATTAAAACTCATGTGAAAACTTGCTAGGCTCACTTGAGGTTGTTAAAATCGTTAGGCACTAAGGTGGCTCACAATCCTCACAACACACTAGTTCCCTAGGTTGGACAAGCATACACATAAAAATGTGGGGAGTCACCTGATCATAAGAGCCATTTGCCTTGTATACAATAAGGATCTCACCCTCACTACACACATGGAAATATAAAGCACAAAATCAAGATGGTGCAATGATTGCAAAAGAAAGTTGTGTAATGTCTAACTCCTCCCCTATATGTAAAGGCTATCGGAAAGTGCCTAGAAAGAATAATCAAGGTAGATGTTTCATTTATTTCCCACTTCTTCCTCACAACCCCTTGTGACTACAACCCCATTTTCTACTTTATTTTCAATCTTTTTTTCCATTTTCATTTTTTTTTTTTTACTTGTTTTTTTTTTTTTTTTATTCCACACTTTTTTCACTTTATTTGTTTTTCTTCTTCTCTGTTTCTTTTTTGTTTTTTTGTTTTTTGTTTTTTTCAAACCTACTAATGACGTAACTGAATGAAACACCTTATTTCTCTAGAACAAACCCTTATTTCCCAAAAGAAAACTCCTTGGTGTATCAAATGCGGCACCTTGCCACTCTCCTAAACACATCCTAAGCCACTTTTAGAACCTTGGGAGA